>JANTPZ010132249.1:0-17036 GCA_025593235.1 Vachellia pachyceras
AAAGCTTGAGGCTCATGGTTTCTAGATAAGAGGGTAATGTATGAAGCTCACAGAGCAATGATAACCTCTTGCCTCCCCAACTTGGAGCCAAGAAATCAATATTCCCCGATTGGTACCCTGGAACAGATCTTATGGCCATTAAGTCACATGGATGTAGAAGCCATGAATTCCATTGTCAACTTTTCAAAAACAGTTGTACCACATAACAATGATAACCATATAACCTGATTATCATATGCCCTACAATGGCCATTAAGTCACATGGATGTATACATGTATGTACTACTTTTAAACACTGTTATATAACTCTTACTCTCCTTTATTTGAACTCATCGGTTAAACCACAGCAAAAAGGTCCAAAGAAAGAGCCATTTCCAAAACTTAGCCACAATCTCAACCAGAATTCCCAATCATCTTCCTAAATAAAGGTTAAACCTTAATCATTAAATTACCAATAGTCATGCCTAATTATCCATAATCCTCGAATTAAAATTGAGGATGTTACAATAAGTACCTCTTTAAGCTTCCCCATGAAATTCCTTTGGATTTTGAAAAATGTGTGTAATGACATTATTGTAATCAATATATTTTATTCTCTAACTCATCAAGTTAAAACCTATCATAATTGTTTTATGATACAGAATCCTATACCTCACATGGCACACATAACCCCTCTAAGGAAAGAGGTTGTGGAATCAAACCCCAAATGCAACATGGGGGGGATGGGGGTGTGTGTGGATCCCCTTCCCCTTGGGGAAGAGTTAGGGTATGATAAAAAAAAGGTTTTGTTTTAAGTGTTTTTCATATGTTAGAAGTGAATTTGCTAGAAATCATTTCATTTCTAAAATATAATTCACTGTCCATAAGCCTTAGGATATTAAGGTAGTCTATGTACTCAAATTCCGTATCAAAATCTTTAGGATCAAAACACAATTCTTCTTGAAATGTCAACATTTTTTAACGAACTTGTAAATCATAACTAAGATAATTTTAGATTAAAAAAAAAAATTGATTGAAGCATGGCATAGCTTCTTGCTTGATAAATCCAACTGAGTATTTTCCATAATGGTTGAGAAGTTTTTTCACTTGGCAAAAATATCCTAATAATCATTTATGTTCGATGCATTATCATACATTAAATATGGAGCATATTTCTCAACAGACATTTGAGTCTAGGTTAGGCATATAGTGGGATACTAATTTCTTTCATTGGACCCAACCTCTTTAAAATGGCTGAGGGGAAGTTAGCTACAGGGAATATTCACGCGAGGAACACTCCCATTCGCAATTGTAGAGACAAAATGTCCAATTCATTATATTAGAGTAATACTTCAGCAAAGTGTCTGGTGAACTGAAATTTGTTTTGGGTTTTATTCGTTCCATATTTTCTTGGATTTAGGGTTGGAGGAAGAAGGCCCAGTTTGCTCTTCTTTCTCCAGTTTCTCATTGTGTTAGATTTTATGATTTCTTATTTCCAATGAATCGGGAAAAGGTGTTATAAAAAGTGTCCTTACTACCAATGGACGCTTGCTAGAGTTGGCAAGAGCTACTACCAGCATTCCTTAGGACGAGGGTTCGAACCCTGGGGAGTGACATATGCGATAATTAACACAACCTCAAAGAGGTTGTCCCATCGATACCTCGCTACCACCGTAAGGTCTCCTCGCGGGGGTCCGGATTAGTTTGGGGCGGGCAATGAACCCAGTATACCCCAGGATACCGGATGGTTTATACCGAAAAAAGTGTCCTTACTCCTTATAATTATGTTTTAAAATAACTTCTGAGTCTTTCACGCAAATAATTAAATGAGTAAGCTACAATGACATTTTTCCGTTTTGCTAATTTACAAAGACTTTTTTCTCTATTTTTAAAACATATACTTTAATCCAATTTAATTTAAACATTGTTCGGAATATTTTGTTAAAGATAAAATTATTAATTTATTATTTCCATTATGTTAAGAAAAATGAAATTATTATTTTGTATTCATAATATAATTGCACGTTTTCTCTCCTCTCTCCACCCAACGTAGATAAACATAAATAAATAAATATAACATTATATATATAAATAATTTATAAAATATTGTGTCCAACAGTGAGAAAACTTATGTGAAGCTCCAAATATAAATTATATCAAGTTCTTCAATCACACATGGTTATATGTTCTATCTTTTTTCATGTGATTTATAATTAAATAATAATATTTTAAAAATGTGACATACAATCATTTATAATTGGAGAATTTAATTTAATGGATACACAGAACTTGGCATAAGTATGTTCATAAATATTTAAAAAATAAAATAAATTATATGAAATAATTTATCTCTTATCATATTACTTCCTTATTTCATTAAGGTTTTTCTTGCATATATGTGCTTGAAGTGCTGTCTCGTGCCCTTGATATAAGATCTAAGCAATTAATCTATGACTATTAAAAAAATTAGTTAAGTTTATAACAAGTGTGGAATATCTTTAAACTGACATTTTCAATCATATGCATTGAAACTATCAATTGCCCTCTTAATGCATACAATTAATATTAATAATGTGAAACAAATTATAAATTTAAAAAATAAAGTGAATCAAAAATTTATATTATATTTAAGAGTAAATCAATCCCCTTGTCTAATCATATATTTAGAATAAGGAGAGAGTATCATTTTAGTTTTAAAAAATTGCGCTGAATATATAATTAAGTTTACATAAAAAAATTTAAAATATGAATAAAGAAGTTAACAAATAAGAATAGTAGAGGCAAGAATATTCAAAACTGGAATATTAGAATAGTCTTATTGATTTTCTGAATTGATG
This sequence comes from Vachellia pachyceras, assembly GCA_025593235.1. Lineage (NCBI taxonomy): Eukaryota > Viridiplantae > Streptophyta > Magnoliopsida > Fabales > Fabaceae > Vachellia > Vachellia pachyceras. Next base: position 2,817 of record JANTPZ010132249.1, read on the forward strand.
TTCATTTGGATATTCGATACTACAATAATAGTCCAAGCACTGAGCCACAATGGCCACATCCAATACCATCAACTTTTCGTGCTCCTCAACTTGCTTGGAAGGTGCAAGCTTTCGGAGTCAGTCAATGATGCGACATCAAAAATGGAAAACACGCGGTAGATAGAGCCACACACATATATATATATATATATATTATAAAAACAATCATTCTATATATAATATATTGTCCAGGACCCACTCACTTTATATTTAAGAATGGTGTCCTTGTAGTTATTAGTATTAACCCTTTTTTTACGAGTCAACCGTTATACAGCATTTTTTTTTGGGATCATATTACAATGTGAATTGTAGACTAATTCAATTCATGGGAGTGTTGAACTTGAACTTAAACTTAAACTTAAGGGAGGAATCTCATTACCGTTAAGGAAATTAGCGTGAATAGGGTTCAGACATAAAATCACTAGTTAAGTTGAAATAACCATTTATCATTTAATCCAAAGGTTTGGTGGTTTTATAAGTATTGCTCTTATTGTCATTGTGATTAGATCGATTTTTTAATCAATATTAAAATGGTTCATATATATATATATATAAAAGAATGAATTTGGGTAATAAAATCTAAGTGTGTATTATGAGATGGAGCTTTCTTTCAAGTCTTTGTAAAGAACAAAATATTAAAATTTTTGAAGTGTGATTTTCAAAGTTTGGTTTTTAGTTGACGGCTTTAGTTTTTAATGTATTACTAAATATGTAAAATTAAGAAAGATAAATACAATAATTAAAAATATTTATTTACATAATGAAAAATATTAATTCATAATTTAGATAAATTGAGTTGAAGAAAAATGATATTTAACAAAAAATTTTAAGTAATTTATTTTTTAATCTAAAAAATCAATTACTTAAAATTTTTTGTTAAATATCATTTTTCTTCAACTCAATTTATCTAAATTATGAATTAATATTTTTCATTATGTAAATAAATATTTTTAAGTAATTATGAATTAATATCATTACTTAAAATGTTTATTTACATAATGAAAAATATTTTTAAGTAATTATGAATTAATATCATTACTTAAAATGTTTATTTACATATTTTTAAGTATTTTTCATTACTTAAAATTATGAATTAATATCATTACTTAAAATGTTTATTTACATAATGAAAAATATTAATTCATAATTTAGATAAATTGAGTTGAAGAAAAATGATATTTAACAAAAAATTTTAAGTAATTTATTTTTTAATCTAAAAAATCAATTACTTAAAATTTTTTGTTAAATATCATTTTTCTTCAACTCAATTTATCTAAATTATGAATTAATATTTTTCATTATGTAAATAAATATTTTTAAGTAATTATGAATTAATATCATTACTTAAAATGTTTATTTACATAATGAAAAATATTTTTAAGTAATTATGAATTAATATCATTACTTAAAATGTTTATTTACATATTTTTAAGTATTTTTCATTACTTAAAATTATGAATTAATATCATTACTTAAAATGTTTATTTACATAATGAAAAATATTAATTCATAATTTAGATAAATTGAGTTGAAGAAAAATGATATTTAACAAAAAATTTTAAGTAATTTATTTTTTAATCTAAAAAATCAATTAATTCTTGTAATAAACATTGGAGTTGGCATAAATATAATTTTAACAAGTTGTAAGAATAATTTTATTTTTTATTTTATAGTTATTGAAATTAAATTAATCCACATCCTCTCATACAATATTGTAATCATACTTTTATTTTATCTCAATGATTGCAAGTATTAAATAATTATTTTGCTTTCAATCTGCATATTGAGAGAGCATTGACCAATTCTTGGGTATTTTTTTCCCTCTTATATATATATAAAATAAAAGTTCACAGGTGCGACAACTGACCTACCATCACAACGACGTCGTTACTATATAGAAAATAAACGTAAATAAAATTCAACACATAGTAATAGGACTTTTCTTCAGTATTCGTTAAGACTTTTCTTCATCGAACAGTTGGATTACCCAACTCAGAGAAGACCAAACCAGAAGAAACCAAAGACCGATCTTCACTGCTTGAAGTGGTGAACTGGCTTCCTCTTGATTCATCACTGCTTGTGAAACCTTCTTTGCTTTCTTCCTTAACTGTCGCTTTCCTTACCGGAGCCCTTTCCTCGCTCTTTCCTCCTTCAATAATATCAAGCCCCTCCAATTCCTCTGTTCCTTCCTGAAGCTGCAACGCAAACTCTAGCCCCCAAACGACGTCGTTCATCGAAGGCCTTTCATTCCCATCTTCCACCAAACACTTCAGTGCCATGTCACTGAACGCCTTTAAGCACTCTGGTGTTATACTTTCTATCAGCAGAGGATCAACCGTTTGATGAATCACACCCTCGCGATGGCATTTTCTGACCCACTCCACCAAACTTGATCTCTGCTTCTCCACGTTACGTATCAAAGGAGCTCTCCCACACAATACTTCCAGCAACACAACGCCAAAGGAGTACACGTCAGACTTCTCAGTCAACCGTTGACGCTTGTAGTACTCTGGGTCCAAGTAACCAACGCTTCCTTTTACCACGGTGCTAATGTAAGACTTGGAAATCCCTGTGGGTCCAATTTTGGACAATCCGAAATCCGAAACCTTTGCCACCCATTTCTCATCTATTAAGATATTTGTGGATTTGACATCACGGTGAATTATATTGCGGTTCGCGCCGGTATGAAGGTAGTGGAGTCCACGCGCCGCACCGAGGCACATCCCTAACCTTTTCTTCCACGAAAGTGGAGGGTTATCGGAATCGTAAAGGTGTTCACAGAGGGTCCCATGAGCCATGAACTCGTAGACTAAGATCATCTCGCTACCGTCGTTGCTGAAACCAATGAGGGAGACTAAATGGTTGTGACGGAGTTGAGTGAGCATTTCAATCTCCGTTTGGAACTCACGTAGGCCTTGTTGGGAACCTTGCTTGAGCCGTTTGATTGCTACAGGGACCGTACCGTTATCAATGTAGCCTTTATAGACATTACCAAACCCCCCAACGCCAACAATGAAAATATCATCGAAATTATTGGTGGCTGATCTTATCTCATCTATGGAAAAGTATCGACACAGATCTGACGGCAATGATGAACCGTGGGACTTGTTTTTCTTGGAAGAGTCTGCTGAGTTCTGTCCCCACCATGAAGTTCCTTCCTTCGCCGGAGCTTTAACGAATCGCCGGAAAATCAACAGAACAATCAGAGACAGCACTATGAAGCCTGATGTTACCCCAACGATAATTGAAATTACTTTTGCTTTTTTTCCATTCTTTGATGACTTGGAGGGCGTAGATGGCTGTGGAGAAGATTGAGGAGGATCTGGATTAGGACCCGCAAGATTGTCATTGAAGTCACTCATTTTCAAAATTTCAATACCATTCAATAACACATCTCTGTAAGTGCTTCTTGCAGTTGGGTGTGGCTGCAACTTAATTGAAAGGTTCGACTTCTTTAAGCTTCCATCGATCGGCGTCGACACAGCGTAGTCCCTATGGACAGGAACCAATCTTTCGCCCTGAGTCCAAATCATCACATCGGCGAGAGGCTCCACCAAAGCATCATTAATGAAGATTCGAAAAACTCTGTCTCCAACTTTTTCAATGTTTAAATCAAACTCGCAAAAATGCAATCTCACCATATAATAAAACACTGAATCCACTTGAAACTCCCAGGTCACGTTAAATTTGGATGTTTCATTCATCCCATAGTTTCGAGCAGTCTTGTATACATCATCAGGTGCAAAATAAGTTTGATTATCTGTGTAGGTTAGGTTTAAACCATAACCAGCTGATACACTATGTACGCGCTGCTCGCTCTCCAAGTAATCATTATCCTGGTCCCAATATCGGAACATGCCGGTGTCCTCACTGGAGGCGACCTGACTTCCGCCAACGTTAGTTCTGTATAAAGTCTCAAGAGCACTGCTATTGTAGACCGAAGACTGATGGGTCCCACCATCAAGCATCATCGCCTGCTGGTTTTCTGGGTTTGTGTAATAAAGAAAGGTGGGCATAGAGACCACCTCGATGCCATTCACAAAAGCGTAAGCGTTTGGATGAGATGCGTTGGGCGTGAAGGTTATGTAAAGACTCTGACCTGGGTCAACGTTTACACAGTACTCTCGTACGATGGCTCCATCTGGAGCAGCAAAGTTGAGTGAATCACCGGCGACGGCGTTAAGTGAAGCGTTGAAGTCCTTAAGGAGGGTGTGGGGCCCTGCTTTGACGGAGAAAAAGGCATCGTAGAGAAGGAAGTTGGGGTCGTATGCAGATGGGTAAAAGTGGAGGCGTATAAACTTTTGGCCGTCGGTCTTCAGTGGAAAAACGTAGGAGAATTCGGAGCGAGAGAGGCGTGCGGTGATGTAAGGGGTTGTTTTGCCAAGTGGGTTGTTGCTTACTGATGATTTGTTGCCTTTGGAGGCTTCGACCGGAGAGAATAGTCCGGAGCCTCCGTCTCCGGTCCATTTCCGGCCATCTTGAGAAGCAGAGTTGCCGGAGCTACCACAGGTGACCAAGAAATTATCATCAGGAGTGTAGGAGGTCACGGCGATGGTGTAAAGGAGTTGGAAGAAGAAGAAGAACTGGAAGGAGATAGCGTTTCGCCTCCCTCTCATCACTTTGAATCTATGATCTTCGCTGAGTCTGTCTATTCCTTTTCTTGTGTTGGGATTTAAGGAGTAAAAGCTTAAAGAAAAAGTTAGAACAAACTTTTTGAAATAGATGGGATTTCCTGGAAGGAGAGTGTTATTACACAAATCAACCAGTAATTTTGGCACTTTGTTGACTTTTCCAACCATCTTACGTCACTCCCCCGCCCCAAATAAAAAACAATGGGAGATTTGGCCTGAGTCCAAATAGGCAAAATATCCTAAATGGACAAAATATTTAAGGAATGGTCTCATATAGAAAAATATTTAATGAAATGTTCTATTGATAACATGAGGTGTTGCCAACACAGCACATTGTGTTGTCAATACAAGAATCTCATATTGTCAATGGAACCTCATTAAATATTTTTCTCTATGAGACAATTCCTTAAATATTTTACCTAGATTTGAGTTTAGATTAAAAAAACAATCACTTCCCTCTACAAACTACCCCACAGATTTGGCCCCACACACACATGTATGGCCTCTCACACACACACATGTATGTGACAGATTTGCTTTACTCGTAGATCACTGTTCAGTTGCCCACCTCACTTAACTGTTACTCTCTTCCATCCAAAGGGGATCCATTTTATTCCCATTAAAATTCTGGAGTATTGTTTCTGTCATACACATTTTTTCTTGGCCAATTCTCTTAATGCCTTATAAACTTACATCCAATATTTTTATTGATCATGTTTGGCAACACTTTTAGGAATCCAAAAGCCCATTCAATAATATTTTTTCTTAAAATGAGATAATCTCCTTGATATATTTATCAGGTTTACGTAAAAGTACTTCTCCGTGTTCCCAAATGGGCGAATTGAAATTATACATCTAACGCCTTTATTTTTAAATTTTGTGATACACAGAACAATATGAAGAATTTTGCATTTAGTAATTTATGGTATTGGATGCATTTAAAAAATATTTTACGGTGCTGGACGCACAAAAAATAATTCAGAATAGTAAATGTATTTAAAAAATATTTTAAGATAGTATATGCATATCCCTGCATGGACAGAATATCTCTTTAATGGAAGAAATTAATTTCTCACAATGCAGTGAATAAACATTTAAATTGTCGGTTGAGAAATGCATTCCTATCTAGTGTTCAATTTGCCATGAAAAGAATTATTTCCAACATAGAACCACAGAAAAATCAGAACTGAAGAGAAACCATTAAGTAAGAAGAGGTTTGTTGGGTAATCGGAAAAAAAAAAAAACAGAGAAGAAGAGGTTTGTTGGTGTCGAGAATTAAACGTTGACCGAGTCTTTTGACGATGGAGCTCTACATTTTCTGAGTGGGTTGGTTTGTTGGAGTGGAGGTAGCATGACTCTGGTAATTTTATCTATAGACAGAGAGAATTTTTTTTTATTTATTAGTAGTATTGTTAAATTTTTCATATAGTTTTACTCTCTATTTGTTATTTCTTTAACTTTATTCACATGAATTATAGTGAATACTACATCTGATTATTAATATAAGATGACAGTGATTTTTTTTATGATTGAAAAGGTTAAATAAATTACTTAATTATAAAATATATTGTAAAATTATTATCTACATCATTAGATTATATATTAGTTTTTATGTTAAGCAATTTTTTTTGGAGAAAGATGATAAATGTATCAGTTAAATAACTTCTTAATAAATATTTAAAAAGAAATCAACTAATTCTTATATTAACAACATGATGTAATATCAATAAAGAAGAAAGTTGGAAGTTGTTGAATTTTAAGGAGGAGTTAATAAGATTAGTCAAAAAAAATTTCTTAATTTATGTAAAACATATTTAGAGTAACTTATAAATAGAATTAAAGAAGTAGTTGATATGATGGCGGACTTCATTAAACCCGAGATTGATTTCTTTTTTCTTTTGAATGTCCATTTTGTTTTGCACAAAACTGTCCATATAATTCGCAACATTTGTTTCGTTCCAGTTTTGGATATTCAATCGCTCTTTTTTCAGACTCGAAGATTTTGTTGGAATTAGAACGTACACGCAGCGGAATTTAAAATTTTCTAATCCTAAATACGGATCTGTCAAATGCGTTTAGATCGAGGAGATGAAGGCATACCTTTTGTGTTTCGAAATTGTCCCTTCCTTTGTGTCTGGATCTCTTTAGATTCCACAACCTTTCCCGCTCTTGCTTCCAATCACGAGGAGCCGACGTTCTTTCAATCGCCTCCCTCTACCGGTATCCACACGAACATTCTCCAACAATAGCAGCGTGCTAGCACCTCTTCATTTCTCTCTCTCTAGGGTTTCGTGGCTCAAGAGCGAATTCAAATTCATAAAAAAATGGATGCCGCTTCTGTTCACGAGCACTCATATTTATAAAGCTCATGGAGTGCATCATAATTTAAGATTAATCTTTTATTAATCTTTAAAAAAATTCGAATTTGAATTTCAAGATCTAATCTTGCAATTCGAAATTTCAGAAGATATTTAGGATCTAATCATGTAATCCGAAATTTCAAAAGGATATTCAAGATCCAATCTTACAATTTGAAATTTCAGAGGATATTTAGGATCTAATCCTGTAATTTGAAATTTCAAAAGGATATTTAAGATCTAATCTTGAAATTTGAATTTCAAAAGGATATTCAAGATCTAATCTTGCAATCCCAATATTCAAGATCCAATCTTGAAATTCAAAATTTCAAAAGGGATATTCAAGATTTAATCTTGCAATTCCAATATTCAAGATCTAATCTTGAAATTCGAAATTTGAAATTCAAAATGTGAAATTCAAATTTTACAATCTTAATTTGAATTAAATTGATCTGATCAAATCATATCCATTTAATTAATCCAAATAATGAGCCAACACATTTAATTTATCTTAATAAATTAAATTAATGATAGTTATTTAATTTATCAAATAAATTAAATATTAAACTAACACACACAAATATTATTTACATAATAATGTGCAATTTCGAATTTCAACGTATATATACATATATTTAAAATTTGAATAAACCCTAGAAATAAAGCTTATGTTGGGCTGTTCTTGCGTGCGACCCTGTAGGCCCATATAAAGTTGGTAGTGGGCTAATCTCACCATAAGCCAACAAGTCACAAGCGGTCTCTAGCAAGACATTACGACTTCTCAAATCATACGGGGATCGTTAACACGACCTAACCTTTTATGCAACCACATCACGTCCCTTTTGTCACGCGATATCTCGGTGAAGGATGAGGCATGGATGATGTCATCCTTCTATTCTCGACCATTACTTTCTCAATCCCTGAGTAGTCTGATCAAAGAAAATGAAAACTCCTTTTCGTTATAGTATAGCCATACATTTCTCAGACTCACTCATCGAGAGGCCCAGTAATATCTCTCGACTAACGTGAGGGACAAATCCCATCTTGATCACTCATATTCCTCCACATGAAAACCCTTAAGCCTAATTGTAGCCTTTATCATCACCCGGTCAAATGTGACTTTTGACTAGGTCAAAGCTTAGTGACTTTCATGCAGGAATCCATGATGATTTCAGGTCAAAGGGCATTGTGATGTGATCACATATGAGATAAGCTAATGACTTAATCCATGCAGCTTTCTCATAGCGGGTTGGTCCAGCACCTTGTACTCATACAAGTGCCCATGACTTTAACTCATATCTCCATATCTTATCAAAGTCATACTGGTTTTACCTTATCTATGCTCCCGCATAAACAACCAACCAGGGACATTTAAGACAATATTCATAATTTGTCTATGAATGTAATTATCACAACAAACATGCAAACAATATGATAATTAAATGGAGAAAATGCATTAAAAGAAATAATTTGCGAGTACAATGATTGGCCCTATGGCACAATTTCCAACAGATTTTAGACAAATTTTTAATTCCTTGTTCATCCACCGCGTTGCTAACGCTTGACAGTGTTAAAAAATGGTCCACACGTTATTAAATTTACATCCGTTAACACGTTATATAATTTACATCCATATTAATTTATTATTGTTAAATTTACATCATTATAAAGTTAATTGTATTGAATACTTCGGATCAACAACTTTATTAAAATATATTGTGGAGTATTTGTTAGTGTGGGAAAAAGTAAAAACTCAAAAGGAGAAAATGGGTTTGCTTGCATTAGCATTTGACAATCATGTTCAAGTAAATTAAGATAAAACTCTTATCAAATACTTATCTCTTATGTTATAAATAATATAAAAAATAGCTTCTACCATTAATATAAATGTACACTAATTTATGTACGGCTAAAGTATACTTTTAGTCCTTTATATTTGTTTCAAATTTCACTTTAGTCCTTTAAGTTTAAAAAGTGCACTTTCAGTCCCTCAAACTTAACACTGTTAGTCTTTCATAACGGGTATTGCTAACTTATCAAATTTAATTGATGGCTGCGCATAAAACGTTGACAAAGCATACTCACATTTTAATTTTAATTTAATAATATAATAAATTTGATATTTTAAATTGTGTAAAATAAAAAAGATTTAAAATAAAAACATTTATATAATTAGAATATTCTATATAATAAATAATAATATTTGAATAATATTTTATATAATAATTTTTATTTAAATTTTTTTATTTTACACAATTTAAAATATCAGATTTATTATATTATTAAATTAAAATTAAAATGTAAGTATGCTTTGTCAACGTTTTATTGCACAGTTATTAATTAAATTTGATGAGTAAGCAATTTTCGTTAAAAGAGACTAACGACGTTAAGTTTAAAGGACTGAGAGTGTACTTTTTAAACTTAAAGTACTAAAGTGAAACATGACATAAACCTAAAGGACTAAAAGTATATTTTAGGAATGTAAGTTTTCTTTTAGTTTTGCCCTTCTTTTAATAACACATTAGGGCATGTTTGGTACAAGGAAAAATTGGGAAGGAAATGGAAATTCCCAAATTTTCCATCACTCATATGTTTGGTGCGTCATTTTTAGGAGAGCGTTTTTCCGAAGGCATAAATTTTCACTCATTCAGGGGAAGCCTTCTTCGCTACACTTTAATTGGAAACCTATTTTCTAAGGATATGAAATTACCAAGAAGCCCCATTCACCTTCTTCCTCCATGCTCTGCTTTCTTCATTTTCTTCGTTGCATCCCACTGATTCATCTTCAGTAGCGACGACACTGCTTATTGTTCATTCAATAGATCTGTCTAAAGAAAGCGATGGCGATCATAGCTCAAATTTCTTCCTTCATACTATGTTTCTCTTCAACCTCAGCAACTCCATTGAAGCTTCTATTTCTTTTTGCTTTTCTTTTTTAAAAAAATAATTAGATTTTGATTTGCTTATTTGCTGTGAAATGCATATATGATTTTCCTTTTGTTTGAAATGTTCATATGATGATTGATATGGAAGCGCATATGGTAACTAGGAATCTTCATAATATTTCACAAAATTCTATGAAGTATTCTATCCAGAACACATATTTTAAAATTATCATAAGGTATTCAATCCAAAACACTTATAACTTGAATCGCTATAAGATATTCAATCTATAACACTTATAACCTAAATAGATATAAGGTATTCAAACATGGAGGAGCTCACGGGGTGAGAGAGTGTCTGAGTTTCTTTCCATGCCAAGTAATGAAATGGTCCCTAATAAACAACCTCTGGATCGGCCTATGGCTGACAGGAGGTCGTTGGAGGGGATAAGTGTGATGGGAGAAGAAGGAAATCGTGTTGTTGAGAATGAAGTTCGTGTGTAAATAGAAGGAACTAGAGGGAAATTGCAGAGGACAGATGGAAGCTTCACAGGAGAGGTATCACTGAAAGCTATAGAAGAGGAATGGATCATGGAACATGATCTTGATGGCCAAGAGATAAATGAGGAACCCTTGTCGTATAGGGAAGCTTTAAACCTAAGACAAGCAGAGAAAAGGAACAAGAAAGGATGAATGTCATGGATGAAACATGGGATGAGAACCTCCTTTTAAATGATAAGGAGGAGATTTTAAGAGGTATTTCAGTGACTAAAAGTGACAAGGGGCTAATTCTAAATTTTTCGGAGGAGGAGAAAAAGAGATTGGAGCGTTATTGGCAGAATACTCTGATAGTTAAGCTGTTGGGAGGTGCAATAGGGTTTATGCAGATGAGAAGGAAGGTGCAAGCAATGTGGGGTAAGTCTAGCAAAGTAGAACTGAACGTTATTGGAAATGATTTCATGCTTGTGTCTTTATCGAGCATGGATGATTATTATTTTGCTCTTGAAGGAGGACCATGTCTGATACAGGATCATTATCTCACTGTGCAAACATGGAAGAGAAATTTCGACCCCTAGAATGAATGTCTGAATAGGGTGGTAGTGTGGGCGAGATTGCCAAGACTCCTAGTTGACTACTATGACAAAAAATTTTCTATGCGCTCGAGAATCAAATAGGGAAAGCCGAGATGACTTTCACCAAAGCTAGAACTATATATGCAAGGATGTGCGTTAAAGTTGATCTAAATGCCCCTTTGCTGCCATCATATTCCGTAGATGGTAACAACCTTAAAATTGAATACGCGGGTCTTCATATGATTTTCTTCTATTGTGGCAAATTTGGCCAAAACTCTGAGTAGTACCCGAGCAAAAGAGCATGGGGCACAAGTTCATCAGTTGCTGATAAAAATAACAAAAAAATGATTGCCGGAGAAGAGGAGAACTAGAGAAGTCAGTCGAAAGTGGTGAACAGTAGCATTTATGGGGAGTGGATGATGGTGCAACAGACTAGGAGGGGGCGCAGACCTATATAGAAGATATATAACACTGAAGAGACATTAAGGAAAGAAGAGTCATTGGGCAGTGGAAGGGTGGGAAATTCATCGAGATTTGCTGTGCTTGGAGTTGAAGGAGAAATGGAAGATGGCAACAACGTGGGAGACCTAGTGAGGAAGCCTATGAAGGATATATCGAATGAGGTAAGAAGGAAAGAAAGAAACAGGAGAGAGAAAGGAAAAAGAAAGGGGAGAGAAGAAGTGTCAGGGAATGATGTGACAAAGAAGGTTAATATGGAGACTAAAAGAATGGATAAAATGAAGGATAAGATGGGTACAAGAAGGGAAGGAAAAAGGGGAGCAATGGTACAAATTCAAGAGCTATAGGGACGGGAAGTAAGCAGAGAATTATTGGGCCAAGATAAGGCCCATGTTGTTGGGCTGGAGAAGGCGTAACAAAAGGAAAAGAAAAGGGGAGGGCCTTTTATGGAGCGAAATATGGGCCATAAAGAGAGTGACAAGAGGGGAACAATGTTGACAAAAAGAGTTGGATTGGAGGACATTAGCCCGATGAGTACATTGGGCAAGGAGGGGGAAGTTATGGAGGTAGATGAAGAGAAACCTCCTAATCCAACAACGCCAATGGAGGTTCAAAGTCCAACATACAAGGGAGTAGAGAAGGAAGGTCAGGATAAAAGCCAAGACAGAAGGGAGGGTGAATTGAATGTGGAAAACTAGTAAGAGTTTTTTATTCCTCAGTTGCTTTTAGATTGTTTATTATGTCTATGTTAGTTTGGAATGTGAGAGGGGTGGCCGGACGTGTGTTTGGACTAACCTTAAAGGAAGTGTGTATAACCTGGAGCCCATAATTGTGGTCTTAGTGGAGACCAGATGTAGTGGTGAGAAGGCGCAGAGGAGAATTAAAAGTTTTGGTTTCAATCATAAGATTATTGTTGAAGCTCAAGGAATGTCTGGTGGTATCTTGATCCTTTGGAAAGAAGATGAAATTTCGATTCAACCCTTGATAAAACTGAAACAATATCTTCATTGTGTGGTCATTGGGATTGGGCGAAGACCTTGGTATTTCACTGCAATTTATGCCAGTCCGAGGGAGCTGGAGATGAAGGATTTGTGGGATCAGTTGGTGAACATAGTGAATTCAATGACACATCCATGGCTTTTGGCAGGGGATTTTAATGATATAAAAGGTGTTGAAGAGTAGAGAGGGGATGCTTTCCAAACATGAGGAAATGTGAAAGATTCAGCGATAATATAGAAATATGTAAACTTATATATTTGGGCAATGAAGGTCCAAAGTTTACTTGGAGATGTCTTAAGGTGGGATATGTAAGCATGTTATTTAAAAAGCTGGATAGAGTATTGTGCAATTCTGATTGAAGAAACTTATTTGCTGAAGCTGTTGTTAAAGTGGGTACAAGGTTGCAATCTGATCACCATCCACTTTTTATCTAGATGGAGGGCAAAAGGAAGTTACTTGCTAATAGGCCTTTTCGATTTGAAGCAATGTGGCTAAAGCATGAGGATTTCAAGGATTTGGTGAGAAGTAGCTGGGGGAAAGGAAATTTTGTTAAAGAGGATTTACAAAGGCTAGCTATGGAACTGAGGAGGTGGAATATTCAGTCTTTTGGACATCTAAGGGAGAAAAAGAAGGATCTTATGAGGAGAATTGATATAGTTCAAAGGAAGGTTCAGAAAAATTTTGATCCTTATTGGAAGGAAGAGGAGAAGAGACTGAGAGAAGAATTAGAGAACATTTTGGATGAGGAGGAGGTGTTTAAGTTCCAGAAGGCCAGAATTCAATGACTTTAGGAAGGAGACCGCCATTGGAAATTGTGCCCTAGGGGCCAATCATTGTACTTCACACATTATTTATTTTAATGTATTTTCTCCATTTAATTATCATGGCTTTTGCATGTTTATTATGATAATTGCATCCATGGGTAAATTATGAGTATTGTCCTAAATGTCCCTGGTCGGTTATCCATGTGGGAACAAAGATAAAGTAAGACCAGTATGACTTTGATAAGGTATGGAGATACGAGTCAAAGTCATAGGCAATTGTAAGAGTACAAGGTGCTGAACCGACCCGCTATGAGAAAGCTGCATGGATTAAGTTATTGGTTTATCTCATATGTGATCACATCACAATGCCCTTTGACCTGAGATCATCATGGATTCCTACATGAAAGTCACTAAGCTTTGATATAGTCAAAAGTCACCTTTGACTGGGTGATGATAAAGACTATAATCGGGCTTAAGGGTTTTCATGTAGAGGAATGTGAGTGATCAAGATGGGATTTGTCCTTCACATTTAGTTGAGAGATATTACTGGGCCCCTCGATGAGTGAGTCTGAGAAATGTATGGACATACTGTAATGAAAAGGGGTTTTCATTTCTTTGATCAGATTACTCAGGGATCGAGAAAGTAATGGTCGAGAATAGGAGGATGACGTCATCCATGCCTCATCCTTGACCGAGATATCGCGTGACAAAAGGGATGTGATGTGGTTGCATAAAAGGTTACGTCGTGCTAACGATCCCCGTATGATTTGGGTAGTCGTAATGTCTTGCTAGAGACGGCTTGTGACTTGTGGGCTTATGGTGAGATTAGCCCACTGCCAATTTTATATGGGCCACAGGGTCGCATGCAAGAACAGCCCAACATAAGCTTTATTTCTAGGGTTTATTCGAATTTTAAATATATGTATATATATGTTGAAATTCGAAATTGCACAATATTATGTAAATAATATTTGTGTGTGTTAGTTTAATATTTAATTTATTTGATAAATTAAATA
>JANTPZ010132251.1:0-15717 GCA_025593235.1 Vachellia pachyceras
AATATTAATTTAAAATTTTAATTTCTGAATGAAAATAGGGAAATTTATTGGGAGGTCCCAAATAAGGGACTTATTTAATGAATGGTCCCAAAAAATAAGATATTTATTCTGAGGTCCCATTGACAACATCATGCGCTGGATTAACAACACCTCATGTTGTCAATGGGACCTCAGAATAAATATTTTATTTTTTGGAACCATTCATTAAATAAGTCCCTTATTTGGGACCTCCCAATAAATTTCCCATGAAAATATAGCTCTTAGCCAAAATGTAGCTTGTTAATTAAATTATTGCTCCACACGTGATGTGATTAATTAGTTTGTTGAGAACGGGTTGATGAATATTGAGGGATTAGGTAAGCCAACTACCCTTCCACGTGGCCCTAGCGTCCGCTTTGACTAGTTAGGTGTGTTGATGGTCCTGCCGTGGTTGTTGGTATATATTTTTTTTTTTTGCCAGAAAGAGTAAGTTTTTATATTATGAAATCAAAAGTCTACAATGACAGAAATAAAACGAGGATACGAGCAGAAACAAACTAGATAGACTATTAGACATAACTATCAGCAAATTATCCTGATCCAAGTTGGATCGTTTGAACATCTTCACAGAACAACTTTTAGAGATGATGTATGTGTTTGGCAATAACTTTTCGGGGTCTAAAATGTATTTTGAACTCGAAAGTCTTTTGACTTGCAAAGTTTAATGCTTAGTAATTCCTTCTTTCAAAATACATTTTGAACAAAAAAATTCATTTTTAACAGAATAAATGCACTCTCAATCCAATGTTTATCGTAAATACGTTATGCTAAAATGCATCATGCCAAAATGCATTCTGAACAAAGTGCATTATGTCAAAATGTATTCTTTCAATGGTTTTCCAAACTAGCACTATGTGGAGATTTCAATACCCAATGC
The DNA here is from genome assembly GCA_025593235.1 of Vachellia pachyceras. NCBI lineage: Eukaryota > Viridiplantae > Streptophyta > Magnoliopsida > Fabales > Fabaceae > Vachellia > Vachellia pachyceras. The sequence continues at coordinate 917 of JANTPZ010132251.1, forward strand.
CTTGGGCTCTACCCATCCAATCAGCAACCTTGTTTGTTTCTTTAGGAATCCAAATGCAAGAATGGTTCCTAATATCCTTTCCAATAGTTTGGATCTATTCTAGAATAATATCATATTTCTACTTTGGAGCGCGTAGTTGAGTGTAATTGACAATAATTCATATGGATTATACAAGTTTTGATTATTTATATATAAGGGGATATATAAAGATTGTAATATTCTGAATTTTAATGGCCTCATTGGTACGATGAAATTGAGAGGTATTAAAATGGAAATGGAATTGATTCTCAAGAAAATGTTTGATGTTGGAAATTGTGCCCTAGAGCCAATCATTGTACTTCGCACATTGTTTATTTTAATGTATTTTCTCCATTTAATTATCATAACAACTTTTGCATGTTTATTATGATAATTGCATCCATGGGCAAATTATGAATATTGTCCTAAATGCCCCTGGTCGGTTATCTCTGTGGGAACAAAGATAAAGTAAGACCAGTATGACTTTGATAAGGTATGGAGATACGAGTCAAAGTCATAGACAATTGTAAGAGTACGAGTTGCTGGACCGACCCGCTATGAGAAAGCTGCATGGATTAAGTCATTAGCTTATCTCATATGTAATCACGTCACAATGCCCTTTGACCTGAGATCATCATGGATTCCTACATAAAAGTTACTAATCTTTGACCTAGTCAAAAGTCACCTTTGACTGGGTGATGATAAAGGCTATAATCAGGCTTAAGGGTTTTCATGTGGAGGAACATAGTGATCAAGATGGAATTTGTCCCTCGCATTAGTTGAGAGATATTACTGGGCCCCTCGATGAGTGAGTCTGAGAAATGTATGGCCATACTGTAACGAAAAGGAGTTTTCGTTTCTTTGATCATACAACTCAGGGATCGAGAAAGTAATGGTCGGGAATAAGAGGATGACGTCATCAATGCCTCATCCTTAACCGAGATATCGCGTGACAAAATGGACATGATGTGGTTGTATAAAAGGTTGCGTCGTGTTAACAATCCCCGTATGATTTGGGTAGTCGTAATGTCTTACTAGAGACCGCTTACGACTTGTGCGCTTATGGTGAGATTAGTCCACTGCCAACTTTATATGGGCCCACATGGTTGCACGCAAGAACAGTCCAACATGAGCTTTATTTATGGGGTTTATTCGAATTTTAAATATATATGTATATGTATGTTAAAATTCAAAATTGCACAATATTATGTAAATAATATTTGTGTGTGTTAGTTTAATATTTAATTTATTTGATAAATTAAATAACTAGCATTAATTTAATTTATAAAGATAAATTAAATTCGTTGGCTCATTATTTTGATTAATTAAATGGATATGATTTGATCAGATCAATTTAATCCAAATTAAGATTGCAAAATTCGAATTTCACATTTTGAAATTCAAATTTCGAATTTCAAGATTAATCAAGATTAGATCTTGAATATCTTTTAAAATTCAAATTTCAAGATTAGATCTTGAATATCATTTCAAATTTCGAATTTCAAGATTAATCTAGATTAGATCTTGAATATCCTTTTGGAAATTCGAATTTTAAGATTAATAAAGATTAATCTTGAATATCTCTTTGAAATTCGAATTTCAAGATTAAGATTAATCTTGAATATCTTTTCAGATCTGAATTCGAATTTTAAAGATTAATGACAGATTCTAGAGGCTATCTATGAGTTCTACAAATATTAAGACTCATGAGCAAGAGAATAATAAGAAATTCGAATCTGACCATGAGCAATCATAAACCTTAGAGGGAGAGTAAGATGTAAGAGGCGCTAGCACGCTGCGATTGTTGGGAACTGTTCGCGTGGATACCGGTAGAGGGAGGCGATCAAAGAAGGTTGGCTACTCGTGATCGGAATTAAGAACGCAAAAGTTCATGGAACCTGAAGAGATCTAAATGTAAGAAACACTTCAGATTCGAAACGCAAAAGGTACGCATTCATCTCCTCGATCTAAACGCCTTTGACAGATCTGTATTTGGGATTAGAAAATTTTAAATTCCGCTGTATGTACTTTCTAATTCCAACATTTGTTTGATATCATGAAATTGGAAAATATTCCCTTAACAATTCCACAGAAAAAAAACTGTGGAATTAGCTTCCACCTAATACCTGAAATAAATTAACATCATCTCATACCTTTAAAGATTTAAAGTGTTAGGGTGATTAATCTTTAAATTTGAGTTGGAATTGAGGCATTGTTTAGTACGTACTGCATTACTGGAGGGTTGAGACTCTGAAAGATGTAGGGATTGGGCCAAATTTTATTGTTTGGTACATGGGATTGATGATAGCTAGCCTAGAATAGGCAATACCATATATATCTCGTTTGGAAATTTGATGGATAATAGTTTTTACGGATTTTGAGGTAAAACCTAAGTTTTGGAGAACGAATTTTGGGAGAATAACTTTTATGGATTTCGAGATAAAACCCAGGTTTTGAAAATGCGATTTGACAAAAAAATTTATTAGAAGATAGATTGTGATTTGACAAGAAAATAACTTTTCAAAAACCTATGTTTTATTTCCATAATATTTTTTATAAAAAATGTGAGTACTTAAATAAAACATAGGTTTTGTACCTATGAGCCAAATGAGCCGGTAGATGGGATTGGGGCCAACCCACATCCCCTAATGTTGTTTTTCGATCCTGGGTTTCAAATTTTAGACATAAAAATATCATTGTTTATAATAATTTTTTATATAAAATTAAGTACCCATCTCATTTTTGACCTAAATCACCATCAGGATTCATCGTAACATCCCATTGATGCCATCTCCATCAACCATCATCATTGCTATAGAGTTTGGCCTTCGCTCTCACTGCTACGTACCATTGTCAGCAAGAAAGTTTCAGCATGGTTATTATCATTCCTTTCTATTTACGTACACATAAGTGAACTGTTCGAAGATCTCTTGAATATCTATGACTATTTCAGAATAAAAGAAAATAAAAAAACAGTATAATAGAAAAAGAAGAACATTCTTGAGACAGCCGTAGAAGCAAGAATGAACAAAGATGATTTTTCGTCCACTTCTTCTTGCCACCCAAGCCACCACCTCCGAGCAAAGCAAATTCCATAGTTTGCTTTATGATGGGCTTCCGCTTCACTGCGGTTATTAGTTCTCTGATAGAGAGTACTTGGATGCGTTGTACAAGAACTGAGCTAAGGTAAGATTGGATCATAAAATAATATAGGGAATTCATTTTTTTTTAAATTAAGAACCAGTAGTTGCAAAAAGGGGTGTGTGTGTGATCTTCCTTTTCTTTTGTTTTATTCTTTTTCCATTTCTTGACTGTTTAAATTTTTAAATCCTTCTTTGGATTATACGTGTGCTAGTGAAGATGTGACACTCAAATCAATTACAATATGGTAATTCTAGCATTCACTTTTTTTTTATCTCTATTATGGTTGAATGTCTTCAATGAGTGAATTTGCATTACTGAAAGGATATCTCATATTGGAGGCTTGCCATACTTTCATAATTAAAGTCGTGGAGTTTTCTCTTGTGCCATTTTTTTAAATATTCTAAATTACATGATGTCTAGTATTTTGCACCAATATACCATTTTGTTTTCTAAGTATAGATGTTCACTAATATCTATAATACTCAAAATTACATTATTATGGTATAAATTTATGGCTGTGGCTTTTTAAATTATATTTTTTATAAGTTGATTCTACTTTTATATGGTTGTGGCTTTTCAAAGCAATCAATCAAAACATTTTCTTTTTAATTTCTCTATGCATGATTGGTTACACAGTTATTACACTTTTGAAGAAAAGAACCCAATTGTGTTTGTTGTTAATCTGGTGGCAAGCATGGTTGAGTCACTGCATTGGTTTTATTTGTTGGAAATTGTGCCCTAGGGCCAATCATTGTATTTCAGACATTATTTATTTTAACGTATTTTCTCCATTAATTATCATACGTTTTGCATGTTTGTTCTGATAATTGTATCCATAGACGAATTATGAATATAGTCTTAAATGTCCCTGGTTGGTTGTCTATGTGAGAACGTAGATAAGGTAAGACCAGTATGACTTTAATGAGGTATGGAGATACGAGTCAAAGTCATAAGCACTTGTAAGAGTACAAGGTGCTGGACCGACCCGCTATAAGAAAGCTGCATGGATTAAGTCATTAGTTTATCTCATGTGATCATGTCACAATGCCCTTTGACCTGAGATCATCATGGATTCCTGCATGAAAGTCACTAAGCTTAGACCTAATCAAAAGTCACCTTTGACCGGGTGATGATAAAGGCTATAATCGGGCTTGAGGGTTTTCATGTGGAGGAATGTGAGTGATCAAGATCGGATTTGTCCCTCACATTAGTCGAGAGATATTACTGGGCCCCTCGATGAGTGAGTCTGAGAAATGTATGGCTATACTGTAACGAAAAGGAGTTTTCGTTTCTTTGATCAGAATACTTAGAGATCGAGAAAGTAATGGTCTGGAATAGGAGGATGACGTCATCCATGGCTCAGGATTCACACAAACTCATGGTGTTGACTATGATGAAACCTTTTCCCTAGTAGCGATGGCCAAGTTAATCAGAATCCTTGTTGCCATTGCAGCATATTATGACTATGAAATATGGCAGATGGATGTCAAGATAGCTTTCCTTAATGGAAATCTACTTGAGGATGTACATGACACAGCCCGAAGGTTTTGTGCGTTCAGAGGACTCTGGTAAGGTGTGCAAGCTTCAACGATCCACTTATGGATTGAAGTAGGCATCCTGTAGTTGGAATCATCGTTTTGATGAAGTAGTCAAAGAGTTTGGCTTCATTCAAAACATGGATGAACCTTGTGTTTACAAGAAGGTAAGTGGGAGCATAGTTGTATTCTTGGGGCTTTATGTTGATGACATCCTACTTATTGGAAATGACATTCCTACCTTGCAAAGTGTCAAGTCTTGGTTAGGAAAGTCCTTTTCAATGAAAGACTTGGGCGAAGCCACTTACATCCTAGGGATTAGGATCTATAGAGATAGATCCAAGAGGCTTATAGGCTTAAGTCAGAGTACATATATAGACAAAATACTGCATAGGTTCAGTATGCAGGATTCGAAGAGAGGGTACATACCCATGTCTCATGGCATCCTTCTCTCAAAGGATCTATGTCCTAAAACACCGGATCAGAGAGTCGCATGAGTAAGATTCCATATACTCGGCTATTGGATCCATTATGTATGCCATGTTACGTACTCGATCGGATGTCTCATTCGCCTTGAGTATGACTAGTATATACCAGCAGGATCCAGGTGAGGGTCATTGGACTGCTATCAAGAATATCCTTAAGTACTTAAGAAGGACTAAGGATTTATTCTTGGTATACGGTAGTTTGGATGATGAGCTCTGTGTAACTAGTTACACAAATGCAAGTTTCCAAACTGACCAAGATGACTCTAGATCGCAGTCAGGATTCGTATTCCTATTGAATGGTGGCGTAGTAAGTTGGAAGAGCTCTAAGCAAAGTACAGTAGCTAATACTGCAACGGAAGCCGAGTATATAGCAGCATCAGATGCAGCAAAAGAAGCCGTTTGGATCATAAAGTTCATTACTGAACTGAAGGTGGTTCCCACCATCTCAAATCCAATAGATTTGTTCTGTGATAATAACGGTGCTATTGCTCAGACAAAGGGGCCTAGGTCACACCAAAGGACCAAACATATACTCAGGCGTTTTCACCTTATTAGAGAAATTAATGATAGAGGTAACATCAAAATATGCAAGTGCCCGGAGAAGATAATGTTGTTGATCCTCTTACCAAGCCGCTTGCACAAGCAAAACATGAGGGTCATGTTAGGACAATGGGAATTAGACTAATTAATGATTGTACCTAATGCAAGTGGGAGGACGTTGGAAATTGTGCCCTAGGGCCAATCATTGTATTTCAGACATTATTTATTTTAACGTATTTTCTCCATTAATTATCAGACGTTTTGCATGTTTGTTATGATAATTGTATCTGTAACACATCTTAATTACCTCTTTAACTTCATTTAATAACATTTTGGAACCATTCTTGGGCTTTGAATAACTTAAAGAGTCAAAAGAAATCAAATCTGAAAATTTGATTTTTAGAAGTTACTATTCATAGGATTTTGGCCCAACTTTGAAAATTCACAACTAATTCTAGAAATATCAATATTAAGTGTTCCAATTTCTATTTGAAGCTTATAAGTTCCTCTATGGGGAAAAAATACTCATTGGGTCATTAACTTGCCCAATTGATACAGTTTATTTCGTGAAAAACTATTGTTCATTTGGTAATATTTCATTTTTCCCAAGTTTTCCATGATTTTCTTCAAACTTTGGAACATCATAAATCTTCCTAAAAAAATCCAAATCCAGTGTTCTTTGACTTGTTTTAAAGCTTGTAACATGAACTATTTTTCTGGAAAATGTCATATCATTTGGAGTTCATTTGCCTTGTTTCACGTTATGCCAAAGTTCATGGTTTAACCAACTTTCTAACTACTTTTAACTCTAACTTACCATTTATTTTTCTCATATTTATGCATGCCCCTTTTAGAATTCATTTGATCATGGTTATTCATGCATTTGGAAATAATTAAAGCATGCTTCCACTACTCCTTAGCTATCATACATGTAGGAGTTTAGTTTACATAATTACAACCATACTTAAACAGAAATTTCAAACATCACACATAACTTCAATACATAAAAGCACAACATTATGCGTTCTTGAATCGTTAATCCCTTTGCTCTTACCCTTGCTTGAGCTTCAACCTAAAATGGTTAGTGGGGGAGAATGAGATTTTGGGAAATCTCAATAGCAAAACTTTCTAACATATTTAATAAAATGCATGACATTGTTTCAAACATAAGTGTGAATGCATGATGAAATGAATGTGCTATATGAGACATGTATATGCATATGGCCATAGCACACCAAGCACATATTCACACTTTCATTCTCATAAATTAAGTCATGCACAATTCCAAAACAATTTCACAACAATTTAGTTTAAGTTAGAAGGTCTTGCTACCTTTACTCCTTAACTTTCCCTTAACTTGTAAGCTCTCTTGATCCCTTTGGAAATTATCCTCTTCCACCAAACACTTGCCTACATAATTCACAACATTATGGAAATTAAGCATAAGCCATTACCAAGGCAAGAATCAATTTAGAACCCCATTAAACTTCCCTTTGAATTTCATAAGCCTTATAACACTTTAACTTGTCTTAGTGTTTTCTAATGCTTCCCAAAGCTTGTGCTCACATTTACCCTACACAAAATCTCATTTTAAAACCATTGGAATTATTAAAATAATCAAAACAACACTCCTTCATCCACTTTCTAGACCTGGACGAAAACTGCCAAAGGACAATAACATGATTTCTCAAACTTTCAACATATATACCAACATATTCTTGATCCCAAACTCATTTCCATGGATTATATAGCTTGAATACAACTCTTCTACATCAAATATAAATTTGGGCAGCATCTCCCCTTAGGGTTTGACATCCCAAAATTTACAAATCAATCAAACAACCATCAAACAATCACAAGCTATACACCAATTTACTCCTTACAACACAAGGAGTGTTTTACACATTATTATTGGCTCTAAATCCCTCTCTTTCTAAATTTTTCTCTCAAGAACACAAACTTTGGCTGTAAATATAAATTTGGACAGCATCTCCCCTTAGGGTTTGACATCCCAAAATTTACAAATCAATCAAACAACCATCAAACAATCACAAGCTATACACCAATTTACTCCTTACAACACAACCATCAATCAATAGCTTGCTCTTCTCTCTCAAGTTCCAGCAGCAAATGTCGGCCAAAGTGGAGAAAATGGAGAGAAAAATGTGTTTATAAAATCTCACATAATTAAATGGATGGTTAAGATGTAATCTTACATAAGGGGGTTTACTAAGGGCTCATATTTCACCATCCTTTAATTCACATGCTCAATTCTCATTGGTTGAAGTTTAATGAAGGTAACTAGAGAGTAACTAAAGGGTTAAAAATTGGTTAGGCTAACCAAATCGATTTCCATTCGGTTACTTTTACCGATTACGCTTTTTACCAGTAAACATAACTTTATTCTAGTAAATTTTCCTCTGCTCTTTTGGAGATATTTTATTCCTCTTTTAATCTCCATAATTCATTTACTAATGTGGTGAAATTCTTATCCCAGAAATACCCTTGGAATTTGTGCAAAATCAACAGGGTTATTTTACCTAGTCAAAATCCTTGAAAAACGTACTTCCGATGGGTAATTTATTTTTAGGGCATTAAAAATTACTATAATTTTCACTAATACTCTAACCCTTTTCCTTTTCCCAAATTGCCCTCCAGAATATCCGTAATTAATTTTTAAAGAAAATCTCATTTTCAGGATTTTCCGGTTATTTTTCCTCCATTTTGGGAAATCGCTTTTATCGTCTACTAGGCAATAATTTTATAACATAATATAAAATTCACTTTATTTTTCTATGCCCTGAACTCAACTTATTGATGTCTCATGCTACCTCAAATAATTATTTTCGGCTGATTTACCTTCAAAATTCTCTAAACAGAGATTCAAGCTGAATTTTGACAATCTGTCAAATCTCAGTTAATAAGTGAGTTCTGCTTTATCTTTTGGACATCTGTAAATTTTTCTGATATTTTGGTCAATAGTTTAATTTTTGACTTTGACTTTGAATTTGTCAAATGACCAAAATGCCCTTACACTTTTCTTATTTACCAAATTACCCCTGTTTTTTAATGATCTTTCAAAATTCCAAGATTGCCCTTAACTTTTATGCCCTTAATCTTTTTGTGTAATGACATTTGGGTCCTTACCAGAAGGTCACCCATCCTTACACTACTCCAGGGTGAGCACGCTTAACTGTAGAGTTCTCATAAAATTTCTCTCGCTGAGCCAGTTCTGACTTTGGGTTTTCAAGCCCATCAGCATCATCTTTTTCCGTGCTTTCTATATGTGGGCTCTAACTTGACTTTTAACTACTGGTTTTGCCCTTTTTATCCAATGATCATATTGCGCTTGGTCTTTATACTTAATGACATTTATGTCCCTGGCTTATATATTTAGAAATTTCAAAGCCTTAGGACTAACTTACCCGTAGTCTTTCTAGTCTACTGGCTTCCTCTATTCCTGTATTTTATTTCTCTGGGCCTTTTCTCATCTCATAACCTCAGTTTGACCTCTATTTCAGTTTACAGAAAAGGGTGGATATTATAGTATCCATAGACGAATTATGAATATAGTCTTAAATGTCCCTGGTTGGTTGTCTATGTGGGAATGTAGATAAGGTAAGACCAGTATGACTTTGATGAGGTATGGAGATACTAGTCAAATTCATAAGCACTTGTAAGAGTACAAGGTGCTGGACCAACCCGCTATGAGAAAGCTGCATGGATTAAGTCATTAGCTTATCTCATATGTGGTCACGTCTCAATGCCCTTTGACATGAGATCATCATGGATTCCCGCATGAAAGTCATTAAGCTTAGACCTAGTAAAAAGTCACCTTTGACCGGGTGATGATAAAGGCTATAATCGGGCTTGAGGTTTTAATGTGGAGGAATGTGAGTGATCAAGATGGGATTTGTCCCTCACATTAGTTGAGAGATATTACCGGGCCCCTTAATGAGTGAGACTGAGAAATGTAAGGCCATACTGTAACGAAAAGGAGTTTTCATTTCTTTGATCAGACTACTCAAGGATCGAGAAAGTAATGGTCGGGAATAAGAGGATGACGTCATCCATGCCTCATCTTTGACCGAGATATTGCGTGACAAAAGGGACGTGATGTGGTTGCATAAAAGGTTGCATCGTATTAACGATCCTCGTATGATTTGGGTAGTCGTAATGTCTTGCTAGAGACCGCTTGCGACTTGTGGGCTTATGTTGAAATTAGCCCACTACCAATTTTATATGGGCCTACGGGTCGCACGCAAGAACATCCCAACATAAGCTTTATTTCTAGGGTTTATTCGAATTTTAAATATATATGTATATATATGTTAAAATTCGAAATTGCACAATATTATGTAAATAATATTTGTGTGTGTTAGTTTAATATTTAATTTATTTGATAATTAAATAACTAAGATTAATTTAATTTATAAAGATAAATTAAAATTCGTTGGCTCATTATTTGGATTAATTAAATGAATATGATTTGATTAGATCAATTTAATCCAAATCAAGATTGCAAAATTCGAATTTCACATTTTGAATTTCAAAATTCAAATTTCAAGATTAAAGATTAGATCTTGAATATCCTTTTGAAATTCAAATTTTCAGATTAGTAAAGATTAGATCTTGAATATCTTTTTGAAATTTGAATTTCAAGATTAAGATTAGATCTTGAATATATTTTTGAAATTCAAATTTCAAGATTAATAAAGATTAGATCTTGAATATCTTTAAAATTTGAATTTAAAGATTAATAATGATTAATCTTGAATATCCTTTTGAAATTTGAATTTCAAGATTAATAAAGATTAATCTGAGATATCATTTGGATTCCAAATTTCAAGATTAATAAGATTGATCTTGAAATTCAAATTTGGATTTTTCAAGATTAATAAATGATTAATCTTGGATTATGATGCACTCCATGAGCTTTATAAATATGAGTACTCATGAATAATAGAGGCATCCCATTCTGAATTTGAATTCGCTCTTAAGCCATAAAACCCTAGAGAGAGTGAAACTAAGAGGCGCTAGCATGCTGCCATTGTTGGAGACTGTTCGCGTGGATACTGGTAGAGGGAGGCGATTGAAAGAACGTCGGCTCCTCATGATCGGAAGCAAGAACATCGTAAGCAAGAGCATGGAAGGTTGTGGAATCTGAAGAGATCCAGACGCAAAAGAAGGGACGATCTCAAAACGCAAAAGGTACGCCTTCATCTCCTCGATCTAAACGCCTTTAACAGATCCGTATTTGGGATTAGAAAAATTTAAATTCCGTTGCGTGTTCGTTCTAATTCCAACATTATTTGTGTGTGTATGATGATCATGTTAAGGAGGCCACAAATAAAACATATACCTTACAAAATGGACTTTAATGCAAAAAGATCTTATCTAAAGAGATTGGTGTGCAATAGTGATGTAGCATGTTGTAAATTTTCTCAGTTGGGAAACTCTAAAAATTACTTTCATATAATTTGAGATAAAAGTCTAAGTCACATACACATTTCCCTTATTATGATGAGCTCAGCCCTATATTTGGCAAGGATTGTGCAAGTTGCATGGTGTCTGAACAATATGATGATGCCGTTGAAGATGTAAATAATCTATTAGAATAGGATTTGATCAAGAGGGAGGTGAATTGATGACTATAAAAAAGTCCATTAACATAGAGAGTGAATAAGCTTTCGAAAGAAATCAGTGAATGGAGTAGGGGAGAGAAGACAACACAAAGATTTATCTTGGTTTGATCTTCCTAACCTATGTCCAGTCCTCAGAGCATCTCTGAGATTTGCAAATCTACTAACAATAATAACACTGACTCTTCATCTACAATGTCTGACATTGTGCATTAATGGCTCTAGCACACAGTATGACGCTGTCAATGATTTCGGCCATTGAGCCACAATGGAGGAAGACCCATACCCTATTCCTAAGTAATAAAATGAAGCATTTATGAGAGTAGTTGAGGTTTGAATAAATGAAGCATGGAAAGGGAAAGTTTTTACATAAAAAAGGGTCTGCTGATAGACTGAGATACTGTCAAATAAAGTAGTACTCGAGTTATGCTACTTAATATTTGAGTGTTGTATGAAGAATATCTGAGCAAGAAATGAAGTTCACGAAGTAGCACTTGAGTATTATGTTCAGTACTCGAGTTCTAGTAATACTATTGTTGATAATCGAGTTTTCCTAGAAGCATTGTAATGAAAAAGATGAACACTTTAATCCATTTATTGAGTTCTAATGAAAGTTTTGAGAAGTTATTACAATACTCAAGTTTTCCCAATGATACTCAAGTGCTTGTAAGGCTTTTTAATATGAACACTTCCATTGATCACCTAGTTTTCCTGAAGGTATTGAAAACCTTCTTGATACTCGATTTTTGTATAATAGTACTAAAGTATTGTTAAACTTTTAACATAACTCGGGTTTTCTTAAAAGTGTTTGAGCCCTAAAACAATTTAGAGAATGATACTCGAGTATTGGGAGACAGAACTCGAGTATTGCCAATACTTACACCAAAACTCGAGTATTTTTGAAAGTGTTGAGTTTTGAAAAGCTGCACCATAAGAATGATACTTGAGTTTTGTGATCAGGAACCAAGTATTACCAATTCTTCTACCAAAACTCAAGTTGTCTTGAAAGTGTTGAAACTTGAAATATGATTTCTAACATTCGATACTCGAATATTAGGAACAGAACTCTATTATTGCCAATACTTAATTTAAGTTTGTATGAAATGTTGTATTTTAAAAACATATTTTGAAAGCTAACTCGAGTATTATCATACTATACTCAAGTGTTGTCAATATTTTCATCAATACTCAAGTTTTCTTTGAAAGTATTGTGAGTGATTAGTTCTATTACTTGAGTATGCACAACTCATACACGAGAACCATGATGAAAAACAAGTTTAAAGCATAATTCCTACAAAAGATAAAACATATTTGTTATCATCAAAACATATTATCAACATAATCAACCTGGTTTGAGCACAATGATGGTGACATACATATGTCCTATGGGAACAATTTACCATTCAACCAGACTCCTGATGAGCACACTCCATTTGAGTAGACTATGGATAAGAACACTCTATTTGATGGTCGTGTAGGGTTCAAAAAGTGAAAGTGAAATAGTGGCCTTCATGATGACTTTCTACTTCAATGCATGGAGAAAATTGCTCATACATTATCTAAAGGTTTCAAAGAGGAGTGCATATGAAAAACACTTGGATGACATGAAGAACTCTCTTTATGCTAATGTTATGCATGTGGAAAGACTTTCAGAGCAAGAGCGTCTTTCAGCTAATTTCAAGATGATGGTGATGAGAAACTATTTATTGCATTTAATGTCATGCCTCAAGAGGGAAAAGCTCGTGTGGTTCACCAAATAATTACATAGATATTTTGATATCTAATTTTATTATCATGGTAGATATTTTTTCATTGATTATTTAGGGGTACTTATTAATTGAATGTTTCAATACTAGATACTTTCTATTGATAATTTATTAGTGTTGTAAATTAAAATGTAAATAAACAAAGAGAAAGAGAAGAGAAACTTTGAGAGGAATTCTTTTCACTTTTTGCATGTGTAGTATGCTATGTACAAAGCCCTATTTATAGGCATCTAAGAGTGACCTCCAAATGTCATAAGCAATGAATAATACAATTAATATAGATGAATGTACATTGTAAACCTTTGTACATACATTGTGACCCTTTGTATATTGAATACCTCTTTAGTTTCTCAACAATAATTCATGTATAGTATTTATGTCTTAGTAAGTCAAGAGTCTATGTGTAATATCCACCCTTTTTGGTAAACTAACATAGAGGCCAAATCGTTAGTTAGGAGATAAGACAAGGCCTAGAAATAAGAGTACAAAAAGAAAAGGTGTCGGAGGACCAAAAAGACCCTGGTCAATTTAGTCCTAAGGCTTTGAGATTTCTAAGGATGTAAGCCAGGGACATAAATGTCATTAGATATAAAGACCAAGGGCAATATGGTCATTGGATAAAAGAGGCCAAACCAGTAGTTAAAGTCAAGTTAAAACCCACGGATAGAAAGTACGGAAAAAGTTTATTGCTGTTGGGCCGGAAGTCGCAGAATCGATTTGGCCCGATGGATGAAAATCGGTAGGAATATGAAAGTTAAGCGTGCTCAACCCAGGAGCAATCCAAGGATGGGTGACCTCCTGGGAAGTTGCCTAAGAGTCAGAAACCAAAAGATCAAAGGCCAGAAGGTCAAGGGAAAAATGGGAATTTATGAAAAGTTAGACTATCAAAGGGCATTTTGGTCATTAAGAGAAAGAGTAAGGGCATTTTGGTCATTTGACCAAGTCAAAGTCAAAGTCAAAGTCAAAAAGTCAAACAGTTGACCAGAAATCAGAAAAAGTCATAGATGCCCAAAAGATAGAGCAGAACTCACTGATTACCAGAGATTCAACCGATTGTTGAAATTCGGTCTGGATGAGGAATTATGGAATTTTAAAGATTTAAGGTTGAAAATATCTATTTAAGGTATCAGGAGTTCCCTAAGACCAAAAAGCAGAGTCTATAAAAATTCAGTGGAATTCATAGTATTTTATAAAATTATCGCCCAAGGTACGATTAAGGCGATTTTCCCGAAAATGAGGAAAAAGGCCCGAAAATCCCCAAAAAATACAATTTATTACAAAAATTAATTTGGAACAATTTAGAAGGTATTTTGTGGAAATATGAAGGGCTAGAATATCAATGAAAAATGTAGAAAATTATAAAGCCCTAAAAATGATTTATTCTAAAATTGCCCGTTTTCAGGAATTTTCGGCAGGATAAATTAATCCTGTTAATTTTGGACGAATTAAAGGACATTTTGAGGATGATGATTTGAATATATTCAAGAGGGAATTATGGAGATTAAATGAGGAAGAAAATATCTCCATAAAAGTAGAAAAAGATTTACCGGAATAGAGCTATGTTTACCGGCGAAAAGTGCAATCGGTAGAAGTAACTGAAGGGGATCCAGTTTGGTTACTCCAACCAGATTCTAACCCCTTAGTTACAGCCACAATGATGATATTTTT
>JANTPZ010132253.1:0-16878 GCA_025593235.1 Vachellia pachyceras
GGTGGGGGATGGGGTTGGGGAGGCGGAGGTAAGGGAAACATTGGATGTTGGGTGTGGGGATGTGGTGGCGAGAAGAAATCAGAAGGAAGCAGAAAGGTTGCCTCTAGATCCAAGGATGAGCACTCACCATGACATCTTGGTTAGTTTTCATTGCATGCATTTGGAGGATGAAAATAAAGTTTTAGTTCTGTAGATGTTTTTGAGTTTTGAGATTGCTATTACATAGGATATATATATATATATATGTAGACACACACACACACACACACACACACAAAAAGCGTTGTATACGAGATTGCGAATCAAAACAAAAAAGTGTTTTTATTTTGATTTCATGTGCTGCTGTTTGAGCTTTTTCTTTACTGGGCTGTGAGTAAAATACCATGTCAACCCCATCAAAAATGCCACTTAAGCTTTTGAGCGATTACTATCCATCAATCCATCCATCTATACTGTCTTCGAGCTCGGCTTTTGGGCCTTTATAAAAAGCAGGCCATTAAAAGGAGTCTGAAACCCAAACATGGGAAATGGGAACGGCAACACGTCAGCCAATTGCGCATTACAGAGTTTAACTCATGACCAGAAAAGAGCACCGGAGAGATGGAGTTGCACGTTGGCTTTAGTAGTAATTGAGTTATTTCAGTCGAAAAGTTGAAATGAGATAATTATTATAAAAAGAAAAGAAAAGAATGAAAGAAATGCTTGTGTTATTGCTCAACAACAACTTGTCTCCCTTTCTCTGCAACAACATTTTGGGCTACTAACGGGAGGCACCACAGGCGTCGTAACTGAAGAATGCATATAAGAAAAGGCCCCATTGTATAGGAATGGCGGCCACCATTGCGACTTTATCGTAATGGAACACGTGACTTGACCGCACATGTAAAGCTCATCACGTGACTTTTGGAACGCTTGAATTGGCAGATAAATTAGGGAAAAGGGACATCCTGTTTTTGAAGGCCAAACAGCAAACCAGAGATCGTGAATGAAATTGAAAACAAAGGCAAAACAGTAGGTTTGATACGAATGTCCTGACATGAATATGAATGGATCCAATCACTTCAAATGCAAGCAGCGCATGATGTTTTCATCCCTACTCGGACCCCCTTCGTTCATGTCAAGGTTTAGGTTTAACTAAGAGATATCCCCTTCCATCCGATCTCCTTATTTCTTGGCCAAAAAAAAAAAGATCTCCTTATTTCAACATGTTATCCATTTTTGTCATGCAGCAGCTGGGAAGGTTAAAATAAAAGAGAGGAGGAATTATACATCACTAGAAAAAAAAAAGAATAGATACCAAGTCTCTGGCCCAAAAAATCCTGGAATGCTAGCAAACTCGCGCGGATGCTCTTCTTATCCAAGTACTCTCGCAAGAGACATGTAAAAAAATAGGAATAAACACAAAATGACCGTGTGAGATGCTGATTGAAGTTGACATTTATGCCTTCATCTGATTCTGCACACATTACATCATCAACCCCCATCTCCTGATCAACATCTCCAATCTCTACTCTAACACATAACAAGCAAATGACATCGATCAAAATCATCAACTAAGGGATGAAGGGGCTAAATCTGTTGCATACGTCCAATGATTTCTGTTGGTCGCAGAAGAAGAACCTGAGAGGGCATCTGAACAAACAGTTGTCGGCTACTGTGACATTTGCAGAACCCGGTTTGAGGAGCAGTAAGGGGCTGGGTATACCCCCGATGAGGTAATTGCCACTCAGGATTAGCCTCCTGAACGGCGATACTCCCACCTCCGGGAACACCGTCTTCAATGCGTACGGCGTCGGTATCATTCCCGTGAACTTGTTGTTCTCTAACGACAATGCCGACAGCTTTGGCATCACTCCCATGAACCAAGGCAACAGCCCTCGAATGTCGTTGTTGCTCAGATCAACCGCTATTAGCCCACTCTGCGATCCCACATCGTACGATGGCATTTCCACGGACGAGAATTTGTTGAACGACAGCGTAAGCTGCTCCAGCGAAGGCAGCTCAAATAGAACCACAGGCACTGACCCCTTCAGACTGTTGTAACGCAAATCCAAAACTTGCAAATCTAGCAGCCATCTGAAGCTTTCCGATCTTAAAGCCCCGCTCAGGCTGTTGTTCCTCACTGAGATTTGAATTAAGGATTTGGGTAACGTCACCGGTATTCCACCAGCGACTGCGTTGTCGCTGATGTCAAGATAGTAAAGGTTCTCGAGAGAACCAAGATCGGGAATCTCACCCTTGAGATTGTTGAGCTGAAGTTCGAGCCTTTTCAAGCTCTTGAGCCCATTCAGGCTGGAAGGGATTGTCCCTTGAAGATTATTGCTATCGAGGTAAAGTTCTTCGAGATTCGGAAGGAACCCAATGGAAGAGGGAATCTCGCCGTCCAACAAATTCCCGGACAGAGCGAGCCGGCGGAGGAGAGTCAAGTTGGAGAAGGCCTCAGGAATCCCACCGGAAAGGTAGTTGTTAGACACATCGAGCATTTCTAAATAAGGAAGGTTCCAAGACGAGGATGCGAGTGGGGCGGCATAACCCGCATGGTCGAGAGTGATTTCGGTGACCCGACTCGACCCGGAGACGACAACGTCGCATCGGAGGCCGCACGTGAACTTTTCGCTGAAGAGGCTGTCGCAGGGGTCGACAGAGAAGTCCCAAGAGCTAACGCACGAACCTGGATTCAGGGAAGCATTGTGAAGGCCGTTCTTGAGCTGCTCCAGAGCCTCTATGTCACCCCAATATGTCGTTGGTTCTGCCGGAAAAAGCAACTGCGAAGCCACGAGAATCAAGATCGGAGGGAACAGAGAAGCGAGGCAAGGCATCTGGGAGGGGAACGTGTGAGAGTGGGAAATGGAAGAAAGATGAATTGTGTGGGAAAGAGTGAAGCAGAAAAGTTGATAACTTTGCAGGCCACTCAAAGGGAGTCAGAGATTTTTTCGAGTGAGTGGGTTCAGTTCACGTCACGGGTGTTATTTGTCAGAGAATCGGCTCGTTTCTTTCTATTAAAAGTTTCAAGGGTTTTGGATGGTGTCGAAGGAAGCATATTTTAGGCTTTCATATATAGAGCGAAAATTTGTACAGTTTGGTGAGGTTGTGACTATGGGTTTACTTAGAAGTCTGGAAAATTTCGATGGAAAAATTAGATTATAGAGAATAATTTTTATAAATTTTGGGATAAAATTTAAATTTTAAAAATGTGATTGCATTTTAGAAGTTATGGTGAGAATAATTAATATGGATTCCGAGATAAAACGTAAGTAGAGAAGAGAAGAGAAGAGAGAAATAACTAAAAAAACAGAAAATTTATTAAAAAGAAAGTATGATTTAATAAGAAATAATTTTTTTTTCAAAAAAATCATGTTCTAAATTGATATTTTCTCTTTAAAATAACCTTTTTTAAAAAAATATGAGTACTCGAATAAAATAAAATAGAGATTTTGTAGCGAGGTACCAAAATAGTTTTCTATGTTTAAATGAAGATGAACGGCGGTCCTTTTTCTTATTTATATTTTTACCAACGGTTATATGCTTCATAGATAGATGAATGCCGTTGGGATTGACGTATAAGATCAGGTGCATGTGCGTATACATCACAATATCAGACTCACTCATAATAGATTGGAGGAAGGAAATATAAAAATGCATGTCTCGTGGGCCAAAAACTAAAGGGCGTATGGCTGGCGCACGGTGGAGATTAATTGCACCCTTTTTTGGTATGCTGGAACTGAGGCCCAAGGAGTGGAGGTGAGATTTTCTTTTTATTATACCCTCTAAAATTTTATCAATTTACAACACTACCCATACCTTCTCCTGACCCAAGCCTCATCCGACTCAAACGACCTCCCTCTCTGACGTAAGGATGATGATAACACTGTGGTAGCGGTGAGGACGGCAATGGTGGCAAGGTTTGTAGTTCATGACGGTGGCAAGGGCTGGTGTTTGCGTTCACGACAATGGCAATGACAGATATGGGGTTAGCATTGCTCATTTGTCCCCATCACGATTCTTTGCCTCCGTTGAAAGCTTAACAGTGTGGTTGCAGTAGGAGTGGTAAAACGGGCTCAGCCCGCGGGTTGAGCCCGCCAACCCGCGGGCTGAGGCGGGCGGCCCTTCAAAAAACGGGCCAAACGGGCTGAGCCATTTTTTTGTTTTTTTTATTTTTTAAAAAATACATATTTATATTTATTTGTAGGAAGAAGATAGGTTTCAGTAGCTTCAAATATTGTTTTAAACTTTATTATTTTATCTTAAATACATACTTACTTTAGAGATTGTTGATTATGTATTATGTTTTTGTATTTCAAAACATTGTTGATTATATTTTTCAAAGATGTATTGTATTTTTCTTTCAAAAAATTAAAAGGACTTAATAAATTTTATGTAAAAAAATTTTTTTATTTTTTAAAAAAATCAGAAAAAAAAGGAAAAAAAGTGGCGGGCTAACCCGCCAACCCACCACTGTTAGCCCGGGCTGCCAAAAGTTTCCCAGCTCTAGGTTGCAGATGGGTCATCGTCCTCATTCGAAAGCTTCAGATTTGTTTGATTAAACTTCACGATTCACAATTCTCCGTAAAAAGCTTCAGTTCGTGGTTGGTGGATGGACTGACGGTGATTGTGGTTATAGAAGGCCTGAGTGTGGTGGAGGGGACAAGGTTAACTGGCAGAAGAAGGTGGAGCGAGGAGTGGGTTGGGTTCTTTTCATTTCATTAATTTTTTTTGAAGGGTTTATTAATCTTTTTAAATTATAGAAATAAATATTAAATTAAAATAATATCTCACTTCTTTTATCATACCAAATATTTTTTAAGGCCACTTTCATCTCTAATTCCATTTTTATTTTAATTTCATTTCTATTTCCATCCAAATAACCTCCGAGGCACAAGGGAAATAGAAATTCATATTTCATCAAAATGAGAGAATCGGATGGCAACCGAAGGTGGGTATCTCTCAGCATGGGCAAGGAGGCCCAACGTTAAAGGATCAGTATTTTGTTTCCTCGGTGGGCTTTTCATTTCCCATTTTTCTCTTTAACAAGACCTTCTGATGTTGTATGAAAAAAAAAAAAAGACATTCACCCATGGTCCATGGGTTCAACGGAGAAAGGGATTGGGCTAGTACTCTCACCTAAAGGGAAGGGTTCAATTTTGGGGAGTGACACTTTATTGTGGCTCCAGTCGCAGCGCTTGGGGAGGCATCACCACAGCTTAGTGAAGCTGGGTTGACCTACCTGTGTGGCCAGAATTAAAGGGCTTGCTTGAAATGCTCCAGTGCCCATAGGGATAGGCCCCAGTGGATCATGAGTTAGGTACCCTACCCTTAAATTGTAGGTGAGCCCAACCCCTTTCCTAAAATTTGTGTAAAAAAAAACATTCAGATGTTGGGGCTTACTCAATTAGATCAAGGTTCTCAACCAACCACCTTACTCAATTATCATGCCCATGTTTCCCCATAATTTTATAGATTCGTATTTGATGATAATACAAGGAGATGAGGATCAAGGTTATCCTGTCCCTAACACCTAAAAATTAGATCTTCCCCCCTCAACTTACTCCAAATGACATTAAAAAGTCAACATACAGTAAGATATAGAGTGTGTACACACCTCATCCTAAAATTAAGCAAGCAAATGTTTCCAAGTAGCACAATCTTTGACAGCATCCCAATCATAACCAAATAAGAAGTGAAACAACCAGCGCATAATTACACACAACCTTGAGTGACATCCAAAGACTTGCTAAGCAATTAATATAAGAAAGCAAAACAAGCTCCCAAGCATTAGTGCAGAATATAGCCAGATCAGAGTGTTTCCTAAAGGATGGTAAAGCTAAAATAAGAGGTGGCAAATGATAGATTTACAAAAACGCAGATATGATAGATTCAAGCAAGGCGCAGATCGTCTGATCTCAATCCCATTCCGTTATGGTGAAGATTCATGTGGGTAGGGTGCTGGTGGTGGCACAATCCATGGTGGAAGTTGGAGACTGTAACTGCTGATTCCTGATCTCCTTCCTCGTGCACCACATACTGTGAATGGATCACACACTTTTCCTACACTCATTCCATTAAACCACAATGAGAACAAGCTCCTTCAGGTTACACTCTTTCATACAATCTCTATAACTCAAGTTCTTACAAGTTCAAGCAGCAGATTCTCGTTCATCTGCTCCATGCTCTTCACCTTCATGTCAAGTCCCAAAAGAATATTGTAAAACAGCGCTGTTTTCTCAGAAGAATCTCATATTGTTTGGTATGTGTGTGCGAGAACGCGCAAAGTGTGATTCTAACAAAAAAAATTCTGACCTTTTTCTTATTGGTACTAGTCCGAGTTTTGATCACATGAAGCTGTGCAAACATACACGAAACCAGCACATTAGTACAAACAACAATCGTTCCTCAAGAAAATTGCATTTCTTTAAATTATTTGGAAACCGAATGGGGAACACCCGTCGTTCTTGTAGCAATAGTTAGGCAGAGAATTTAAGGGGGGAAAATAATCAACCGGAAATACTTTCGGATCTGCAGATTAAACCGAAACAGGTACGTGGGAGGGGGGGGATGGAATCTTTAATAACCTGTACTTCAAAAGTTTCAACCTTTCGTTCACGTATGATCGCTGAGGCAGAAACCATATCCTCCTCAAGACTGCGTAGTTGCTGGAAGTCCAGATCATTTAAATCCTCACCTATCCTCTGCCTTGAAAAATCACAACTTCATCAATCAGCTTTGAAGTATAAAAAGGCACAAAAACACATTCCTGAGATGTATTTACCTTATCTGTCTTCTGAGTTTATTGTTAATCTCTTTCAGCCTCCTCATGTTTTCGAGCATCCTCTGCCAAACATGCAGAACCCATGAGAAAACACGGAACACAGATGTTAGATATTACGTAGAAGACGAGTGTCCAGTTAACCTCATATTGGGCACTCCAGAGATCGATATTCCCCAAATCCCTCTCGTACTGATCTACGATGTTCTTTGTCCTGCTCATAACAGATGTTAGAAAACCAGAAAATACAAATGAAAAGGGAGAGAAGCAGAGTTAGGGAGAAATCGAAGTGTACGGACGAAAAGCCAGGAGTGGTGTATTCATGCATCTTATTGTTTTTGGAGAACATGATGAGGGAAACTTTAGCGTCACAGAGAACGCTGAGTTCATGAGCTTTCTTGAAAATGCCATTGCGCCGTTTGGAGTAAGTGACCTGCCTGTTGGTGGCATTCTCAATCAACTTGATCTCAATCTTCCCCCGACCCATTTTTCACCACTCGCCGATCACAAATCTGAAGGGCATCAGAACATGTTCCAATATATAGAAGAGGTGTGAACTTCGCAGGAAAAACGATCATAAAGCAGAGGACTGGGAGAAGATCAGAAGAGTGAAGAGAGTGAAGAGGCTTTCCAAACCGGGAAAGCTAAAGGGAAATTGAAAAAGTTAGGCTGGAGTGTAACTGCGAATAATGCTCAATTGGTGATAGTGTATAAAGCAAGTGATGAAATAACATCAATCAATTCCTCAAGATATTCATCTTCTTCAGTGATGTAAACAGTCTCCGTTCCGCTTCTTTGATGGCCACTGAAGATGTTTATAGCCATTCATTCTCGTAAGAAAGCAAATTACATTATTCCCCTGGTGGATTAGACCGACCACAAAAAATCATCGAGTCTCAAGTTTTATGATCCAAGAATTGATTTCATCAGTAAAGACGGAAAAGAAAGGACAAGCCATTTGAAGAAATGTCCTTTTCAGTCGAACAATTAAGAGGCTAACCGTACCGAGGAAAGTGGGCCTTTCCTATTTTTTGGTATTTTGCATTTTAATGTGCTAAAAGGGATTGAACACTATTCCCATTTCAGAAAAGCATCACGGTTCTCAAACCTTTCTTGCTTTGCGCCATAAGCCCATAATCAAAGTAGAAAATCTTTGTCAGTATGTCAAAGGCTTGTTTGGATAGTCTGTTTGGGTATTTAAAAATCATTTCTACGCTTACCGAAACAAAATTCCTCTCACATATTTATCTCAGAATTTGTGTCCGTTCTTCCAACGAACTTCCCAAACAAACCTTAATGCCCTGTTTGGTACATGGAATTGAATTTGATGGAACTGGAAGTGGAACTTGAAGTGGAAGTAGGATTAAAAGTATATTTGGTATGCTGAAAGAAGTGGAAGAAGTGGGTATGTGAAAAGATTAATATACCCTCTAGAAAAAAAAATTTCCCTCCTTCCCCCAAAAAAAATTCTTCCCTTCGCCACCTAACCAGAGCAATTCTGACCAGCGCAGATCGAATAGCAGAGGAGCAGATCGAAGGTTGAAGACGACCTCGCCGCCTCCGCCGCAGCCGTCGACCTCGCCGCCTCCACCATGCTCAACCATGGAAGATCGTCGTCGTCGTCAACCGAAGCCGGAGTCATCGCGAAGATCGTTGAAGCTCGTCAACCTCGCCGACACAGATGCAAGATTCTGGCAAAAAAAAGGACACAGATGCAAGATGACATTCTCGCCGTGCTCTTTCGGCGTCTTACGGAGGTCTTACCAAGTTCGCCGTCATCCTTCACCGAGTGCACCATCATCGTCCTCCGTCGACTTTGTCATTGCCGTCAGTGAGGGTCGGAGTGGAAATGGGGAAGGATTTTTGGGTTGAAACTCGGTTCCATCGAGGAGAGGTTGGAACTGAGTTCCAACATTATTCATGGAAGTGGAATCCATGAGGAATCCACTTCCACAGCACCAAACAGATAAATTTTTTATTCCAGTTCCAATTCCAAATCTCAGCCTCCAATTCCCTGCTACCAAACGGGGCATAAGAGATCTAAGAGAAACAGAAGTTGGCTCCCCGGGTACTAATAGTGTCATGGCAATAGGTAGAACTAGTAGTACTTAGAAATATAATCCCATGAGGTGAATGAGAAAGTCCAAAGATATTTAGAGTTTGTTTGGCAACCAATTTTAGAACCTACTTTTAGTTTCAAAATCTAGGTTTTACTTCAAAATCGAAGTTTTGTCCAAGTAAAAAAAAAATTTCCCAAAAGCTATTTTGGTTACAAAACCTCAGTTTGAAACCTAGGTTTTGAAACTTAGGTTTTCTCTTTTCTACTTTTTCCTCTTTCCTCTTTTCTACTTTTTCTTTCTTTCTCTTTCCTATTTTCCTCTTTCCTACCCACTTTTTTGCCTCGGAATCCGTAAAATCTAATAACTTCCCAAACATAAATCACTTTTCAAAATTTAGGTTTTGCCTCAAAATTTGTAAAAGCTATTTTCCAAAATCTATTCTCCAAAACCTATTTTTTACCTCGAAATCTGTAAAAGTTATTTTCAACCTTACATCATTAAAATTATACATTTTTAGTTGTAAACTCTACTATTCCTCCGGCCATTGCAGAGCTTATTACAATTATACATGATTTGCATTTGTGTTGGAATCGAGATTACAGAAATATCAAAGTTCCGCGGATTGCATTGAGGTAATTAACATAGCAACTTGAGGTTGTGACACTAGCCACCCTTTCAAGGATATAGTAGATGAAGCTTGGATGATTATTGCCAGAAATTGGAATATCATTGTCCAACATGTTCTAAGAGAGAAACATCTTAGCGAATAGATTAGCGAAAAAGGCCCATGATTTAGATGGGAATTTCTGTTTATTTGTTTACCCTCCCCCTTTCTTGTTAATGAGTAGTGTTGAAGGGGGTTAACAACCTCTTTGAGCTGTTGTATTGTTATTTTAGTAATGGATTCCTAGTTTCTATTAAAAAAATAATTGACTTCTCAAACAAAATGTTTGGATTGACTGTAGATGAAAAGACATTTTGCTCTTTTATGGATGTTTGGAAAAGCTTTTAAACACTTCAAACGTACGTTTAATACATTCATATATTTGCCTCGTAACTAGTAAAAACACCTCCCAACCGCTTTTTCAACCAGACCCTTTGCCATGGATTGAGCTTAAGCTAATTTTTTTGATTGTATGGAGTTGGTTGTGTTGTCTTCTAAAATTTATCATTATTCTAAACCAATACTTCACTGCTTTCCAAACTTGCCCTTTCTCCTTTCCTTGTTTCCACCGGCTAAACTTAATAATTGATCTTTTTATTAAATGGGACTTTTTAATTGAAATTTTGGCTACCTATGATCTCTCAATAATTTTCTGATATTTCTAAAATACACACATATATTAATTGTATGTAATTAAATATTGAACAATTTTACTTTTCAATGATATTTAATTTATATTATTTTCATTCATTATAATAATTTAATTATCCATTTTTCTATTTTCAATTTTTTTATAATACATTAACATTTTTTAAGTATTATCGTTTTATTTTTTCTTAAATTATCGCAATATATACATATATGTATATGTACTATTTAATAAGATTCATGTTATTTTAAATCAATTTTTTACAACAAAATTACTTCTCAAACATTTATATAAACAAGTTTTCCTTTTTATAAAAAATCACTTTTATAACTTATAATCCAAATATAAATTACATTACATTATCTAACTCCCACCCAAAACTCCTTCTTCAAACACCATTTTACTGAAAAGTTTATCTTCAGCGTCGTTTTATTTTATTTGTTGCAGAGAAAAGGATAGGTCCCACCAACCTTTCTCCACAAGCAGACGAAGGCAAGTGGATCTTCTGACTAGTAGAAAAGCCGCGGTGAATTTCGCTTTCTTTTCAGCCTCATTCAAGCCTTTTTCACCTTCTTTTTATCTTGTGGCAAAGAGTAAAGACGCATTATGAATTTCCTTTTTTTAATTTTTTTTTAAAAACGGATTTAGGTGTTGCTGTCTTCTGAGGTCATGAAGAACGATGATTTAGAGATCTTAAAATAATGAACATGATTGATATTGGCTAAATATGATAAACGAGTTTCCCTACTTTGCCCAAAGAGTGAAGTTTCCTCATCTTCTGTGCCTAGGCTCAGGCCTTGCTGGATTTAACGCAATCCTCAGGGGGTAATTACTCCACCAAGTACCAAGGGTAAAACTATCGGTCTTGTTGACCTAAGGGTAAACCTCAGCTTGAAGTTGTGAAAAATGACTTGTTGACCTGGCCCACAACTCTTAGGGATGGTTTTTTTGTCATGGCCCCTTTTTATTTTCCCCTTAGATAACTTTGAGCTCTCATATGCATTAAGATGAAATTCTTTCAGTTCTTTGAGTTAAAGGAGCCTCTTTTCTCCCACAGCTTGGGAATCAACATTTAGCTTTCTAGTCGTGCCAACCACTTTCTCAAGGGTTTTCTTGATCTCCTAATTAGAACTTTCAACTTGGCCGTTTGTTTGTGGATGATAGGGTAGTGCTACATTATACTCGACTCCATATCTCTTCATCGAGGCATGGGATTTGTGATTGCAAAAGTGGGAACCACCATCACTAACAATTGCTCTCGATGTACCAAACTTGTGGAGAATGTTCTTCAATGGAGGGGCTTCAATGGAAGGCTTCAACGGTTTACTCAAGGCATCAAACACCTGAAGTGGTTCAACAGTTCGTGGCCTTGAATAAGGTAATGATTCCAATCGAAAAACCTCTTTAACTCTTTCATCATATTCTGCAAAAGCTCTTTTCTCTAATCAAAATTGCTTCTAAAGGGTCTTTTATCATGGAAGCATAGGAGTGATGTTGACCAATAGTATATAATAGACGAAGGAGCAATTGGCTGAATCATTGTGGAAGTTCGAGGCTTGTGGCATGTTGATTATCACTTTCTCATCATCAACCCTCAAAGTGATTTCACCCTTCTCTACATCAATGAGAGTTATTGCAGTGGCTAAGAATGGACGTCCAAAGATGAGAGGAATATTACAGTCAACGTCACAGTCTAACACAATGAAATCCGTTGGGAAAATAAACTTGTCCACTTTAACTATGACATTTTCAATGATTCCTCTAGGTTGACAAGTACTACAACTCGCAAAGACAAGAGTGTCAGTAGTAGGCATTGGCTCTCCCAAACCCAATTGAGTGAAAACAGTAAGAGGCATCAAGTTCACACTTGCACCCAAATCACAAAGAGCTCTACCACAGAAATTTGTCCTTGCAAGGGATTGAGAAATTTTCAGGATCCTTAAGCTTAGGAGGTAACTTCTTCTGAATAACTGCACTGCTTTTTTCGGTCAATGCCACAGTTTCGTATTCACTAAGTTGACGCTTTTTGGACAAAACATCTTTCAGAAACCTCGCGTACTTAAGCATACTTTACAATGCTTCAGCAAAAGGAATGTTGATATGAAGTTGTTTGAACATTTCTACAAATTTCTTAAATTGAGAATCTTCTTCCTTTTTCTTGAATCTCTGAGGGAAAGGAAGTGGAGGCATCATAGCAGAAGTGGGTATTTTTCTCTTCTTTTCATCAATAATCTCTTGTTCCACTTTCTTGCCTCTAACCACATCATCTGACCTTTCTTTAGCTTGCTTTCTTTTCTGAGTCTCTTCCTCTTCCATCACAACTTCTTCATCAAGAGAGTTTTCACCAACGGCTTCCTCTACCCATCGCTCATTCGCCTTAAAGGTAGACTTGATGGTGGTAGGCAACTCAGGTATCACCCTACCATTTCTCAGATAAATTGCATGGCATTCCTCTTTTCCTTCTCTCTTGGGGTTAAGAACAGTAGTGCCTGGAAGTCCACTTCTCAGTTGTTGTGAACTCAAGTGCGAAGCAATCTGACCGATTTGAACTTCAAGATTCTTGATTGCGTGTTATGAAGAGCAACTGTGCTTACTAGGCCTTCTTGACCTTTGAGAAGTTACCTCAAAAGTTGATTAATCTCAGAATCACTCTCTTTATGCTTGTGTGAATACTCAAACCCTGGGGATGCGTTGCTTTACTTCCCGAAGCATAATGCTGAGGTGGATTCTCATATGGTCCATTTCTCCATGAAAAGTTCGGATGATCTCTCATATCCTTGTTGTAAGTGTTAGAGTATGGATTTCCATAAGGATATCGCTTGTTATTCTCACCCAAGTAATGCACAGACTCCATCGTATGAGGGCAATCCTCATGAGAATGCGCTTCACTACAAATTTCACAAGAAACATGTGAAGCTTGAACAGAATGTATACCCCTAGAAGAACTCTTCTCTAACTTCAACTCAAGCTGATCAAACCTCTTAGCCATCGCTTCAAGCTGAGCAAAAATGTCTCTGGATACATTAGACCCACTTGATTGACCTGGTACTTTGTATGATCAATACCCAGAACGTGCCTTATCGGATTGTTGCAAGGTACTAAAGGCAATGTCTTCATATAACTGATGCACATTAGAAACTCTCATCTTGCCAACCCACCATTGGATGCATTATTAAGCATATTAGAAGTAGGGACATCTAATCCAGCGGCAAATGCTTCAAGTAAAACATACATCTTCTATTCATGATTAGGGCAATTTCACCATATTTCCTTGAATCGCTCCCAGGCCTCATGAAATAACTCCCCTGGTTCATGTTGAAAACCCAACAATTCAACCCTTTGAACAACCCTTCTGCCTCTAGGAATAAATTGTGCCTCGAACTTAGCTACTAACTCATCCTAAGTAGTAATGGAATTTGGTGGCAAAGCTGTAAGCCAAGCTCTTGCCTTCTTATCTAGAGACAAAGGAAAAAGTCTCAATATCAAGGCATCAGAAGTCACATCTTGCTGCTTGAAGTTCTCACAAACTTGCACAAAACGAGTCAAATGCTCAGTGGGATCTTCGTTCTGATTTCCTGAAAAATGACCAATCATTTGAATCATTTGAAGCATAACCGGCTTCGTTTCAAAGCTTCTAGCAGTAATAGTCGGAAATTGGATGCTAAATTGATAAGTAGTATGATCACGCTCCAAATATTCATCCAATGTCTGATCCGTATCATCATCATTACGATATGCCATTTTGCGGTGTTAATTTAAATGTGGCGGGATAGGTTGCTCTGGTTCAAGAACAGGCCTCTGTCCTTCAAGTTGTAAAAGCGGAGCTTGTTGTTGAATAAGAGGACCCTAAGGAATAGGACCAGGTTTTGTGTCAAAATCCTCTGAGAAATAGTCTTTAACTAGCCCGTCAGCCGCAACTTCCCAATTAGTTTGCATAAGGCACTAAGATACCTACAAACAGGAAAATCAATAACCAAGTATCAAGCGTATCAAAGTAAGAAAGAAAAAGAAAACTCAATCATAACCAATAACACAATAGCATCAACTAACTCTAATGATTTATGCCATAGTCCTCGGCAACGGCGCCATTAACTTGTTCGCTGTCTAGCTTACCGCAAGTGTACAGGTTGCAAATAGTATAAAAGTATTGTTCCCACGAGGACTAACGCATAAACGAGATAATCAATGCAATTATGTGATTAATTAGGTTGAGCGAATCAATTGAGTAATAATATTCTAAAGTTATATTAAAATAAAATGAGAAAGACAAATTGGAGTTTTAATTTAACGATGAGATAAGCCTAGGATTATTTTTCACCAATGCAATTCATGAGAATTAAATACGTACAACTCTATTAGTGATTAAATGACATAATATGTTTGTCTAAGGTTTAAAAAGTAATTGATTAAGTTTTCTCAAGTCATAACCAAATTAATATCCTCATTTAACATGCACAATCTCTTGCTACAGTCAAAGGAAAATAATCATTAAACAACAACCTTAATATGACAATGCTAGGTTAATAACTATATCTCTATATTACTAACAAATGATCCATTTGATTATTTAAACTTTAAGTCTAACATAATTTTATCTAAGTCATGCAATTAAATTAACTCTCTCAATTTTAATCTAATTGGACAAATCAATCTAAGTGATGACAAATCAATTAGAAGCATTAGGTACAAGATAAAATTAATATATAATCGTCACTAATAACCAAAGAGAGTATTATTCAATCTCAATCCATGCAATGGTTTAAAATAATCCTAGAACAAAATACTTAGCCACTAAACATTTCAAATATAAGAGCAAAATATTGAGGAATTTAATTCAAAGAGAGGATAAAGGAATTTACGAAGGAGGAGCACCAAACGCTGCCTCCTTTGTCGACACCAGCGCCGTCGTCTTCAAGCTTTCTCTCTCGCTCTCACGTGCGTGTGCTCAGCTCCTCGTTCTGTTATGCCCTTGTGCCGCCGAAACTGTTGCTGCTGCTATATCTCGTGTGCTTGGATGGTCTCGTTCAGTCTCCTCTCTTTGCCGCTGAAACTATTTCCAGCTCCAGTGCATGCAGCCGAAAACTGTTGTCTCTCGTGACTCCCTCTGCTGAAAGTCTCGTTGCTCTCTCCCTAAAACTCCAGCAGCGCCCCCCTCAAAATACTGTTCCTCTTTTGCTGTTCATATGCGTTTTCTGGTTCAGATCCTCCTTCGCCGCCGAAAAATCCTAGGTTATTAACAAACCTTCAGCTGTCCTCCTCTTTTGCCTCCAACGATGCTGTTCATTGTGCAGCTAAAGCAAAATACAAGGAAATCATGTGTTAATACAAGGAAATTATGTTTTAATAATAATAGTAGTAGTAAGATAATAGTTAAAACCAAAATTTGTTCTTTTTTTATTCCTAATTACTTCTAAAATTATTATCTTTGCAATAAAATCCCCTCAAATCATGTGATCAATCCACATTTTATCAAAATCACTCATAAACATTTATATTTTGCATTAATAACTCTCTAATTATGTCAAATTATATATCAAATTCTATTAAAATGGGGAGTTATCAGTGTCTCTAACATAGCTTCACTAGAAAATCTTGTGCAGAAATCTTCCTCCAGATTCATCTTCCATGAGATGGAACATACACTGTTGGAGGATTTCATTAGTGGACGCTTCGGTTAATTCAAATACATTTGTACATCTGGTCTTTTATAATATCCAACATACATGTGCAGATTCATCTTCTTTATCTTGTTTTCTTTTCTTTTTTTCTTGGTTGCCAACAGTTCTCGGTTAGGTCTTACACATATTTTAAAAATAGTTTAAAATAAATTTGAGTAAAATTATATCACTTAATAACTATTTAATGGAAAAATTTTGAAAATGAAATAAAAGTTGCATACTTCTAAAAGTATGAATGAAGCATAACAGATGTAATTACCAACGACGGAGACTGGGAAACACTCGTAACATTGTTAGATAGATAAGCCTTAGATAAAATTAAAACAGTACATTCTCTTGTAAGCAACAAAAAAGATGTTGTACTATGGAAGACCGGAAAAGGACCCTATTCAGTTAATGAAGGTTATAGATGTATAAGGGGGATGAGCTAAGACAAATAGTGGAAGTTAATATGGAAATGGAAAGGTCCAGAAAGAGGAAGATGCTTCCTCTAGCTTCTATCTCATGATAAGCTGCATACAAACAGCTTAAGACACAGAAGATTGGGTGTAAGCGGTGTTTATAGCATGTGTGGGTTTTTTGAGACTACCTTACATGTTGTTAGAGGCTGTGAAATTGCAAAGGTATGGAAGGAGGTTATAGAAGGATATTAAACCCCATCTAATTTCTTTCAGAATCTCTCGTTGAATGGATAAAAAATAAGCTCAATTTAGAAATGAAGATGAGAAGCATACCTTGAAATATTATTTGTCGTGGAGAAGTAGAAATGAAAGAATGTTCCAAGGAATACAAAATCAAAGCAGACGCCTTGCACATAGAATCTGGTTTACTGCTACATAATATGTTGGGGCAAAAGACGTGCTTGACGTTATACAAAAACCCATAGATAGAACCTTGGACATGAGCTCCAAGGCTAGCTAGATCCCTTGGGGAAAGCTGGATCAAAGTTAATATAGATGAAGCTTGTATAGGATACCCTGGGCAAGCCTCGTGTAGGGGAGCACTGAGGGTCATAAAAGGGAGTGAATATGTGGATTTGCTCATAAAATAGGCTTTTGTGGGGT
>JANTPZ010132255.1:0-10639 GCA_025593235.1 Vachellia pachyceras
ACATTAAATTTGAATAAGTTGAGAAGTGATATACTTACGATTCATTAAATTTCTTCTAGTACAAATGAAAGTGCATTTACTGGAAACAGATTTACTCTCGAGTCCGAGACACCCAACTTTTTAATCAAATTTATCAGCGTTTCCCTGCACTATTTATTCTGTCACTCGAGTGCGCCCCTGAATGAAATCTGCAATATATCAACTTCGTGTATTAACATGTTATAATAACTGAACAATTTGTATTTTATTGAGGAATACTAAAAATTTTTAATTTGTTACAGTTACTTGTCTTTTTATTATTGCATCCGAGGTGGGATATCCGAAGAATGGCTGACAGTGTTGCACTTACATTCATTTAAAGTTTGTTTAGATGTAACGTTAAAAATAGCTTTTACAGGTTCTGAGGCAAAACCTAGATTTTGGAAAATAGCTTTTACAGATTCCGAGGTAAAACTTAGGTTTTAAAAAGTTATTTATGTTTGAAAAGTTATTAGCTTTTACGGATTCCGAGGTAAAAAAGTGGGTAGGAAAGAGGAAAGTAAAAAAGAGAAAGAGAGAAAAAGTAGGAAAGATAAAAAATTAGGAAAGAGAAAACCTAGGTTTCGAAACCTAGGTTTCAAACTGAAGTTTTGTAACCAAAATAGCTTTTGGGAAAAAAAATTTTACTTGAGTAAAACCTCAATTTTGAGGTAAAACCTAGTTTTTGAAACCAAACCTAGATTTTAAAAGTGGTTGCCAAATCAACCCTTAATGGATATCAATGAAATACAACAGTGACATTTGTTTTCTGTGACTCAACTGCAAGGCATCCAACTCGAGTCAACTTAGGAACAATTTTTGTCTCATGTCACTTGAGTCCCACGCACCCAACCAGTGGCGGATTCAGGATCCTGACTTAGGAGGTGCAAACTATTTTTTGAGTAGATAAATGTGACTTATTTTTAATATCTTTTGAGAATAATTTGAGTAAAAATTTAGTGGGTTCAAAATTAGCAAACGAGTGGGTGCAAAATAAATCACATAGTACTAATATATATCTAATTTTCTCGAAGTCAGGGGGTGCGGCGGGTGCGGACCATGTAGGTCCGTCCCTGCACCCAACTCGAGTCACCATATGAATTTTTCCATAAACAACTGTGTGAGGGACCAATTCGAGTTAGGCTCTATAAACAGCAAGTCATAACAGATTCAGTTACTGAAGTTACTTGACCATTAGTTTAGTTGTAACTATTTTGCTGATTGTAACTAGTTAGTTAGTTGGTTGTAACCATTTAGTTTGGTTTGTTACTGCCAGTTGTAACCGTTGAACTAGTATTGTTAGCTTCAGCAGGACACTGCCCACGCATGTGTGTATATATAAGAAGCTCGCTGTACATTATTTAATTAATCAATGGGAATTATCCTTTCCATCTCAGTTTGATCTCAGCTGTACAGCGTAATAAGTCACTTGACTGCAAGGCACCCAACTCCAGTCACCTCGACACCTTTTTTTCCTTTCCCGTGACTGAAGTCCGAGACACCCATCTGACAAACTTCCAGCAACCCATGAAAAACGACAAGCAGCTTTAATAACCAAACGACCAAATGTAGCACTCCACTTCTGATATATGTGAAGCTTTAATACCTAAATCCATGATTTTAAAATCCGACCGGTGAACCGGCCGTCAGTTCAATCTGGTTTGTGATTTGACCCCGGATTGGGTCAAACCGATCAATCCGGCCGGTTTGCTGGATTGACCCGGTCACTCTTTTTTTTTTTGCAAAAATTTATTAGGATGAAAGTGAAGTTGTTGGATTAGAGTGGAATATGAACAATTGAATCTAAGAAGTTGTTGGATTAGAGTTGTTGCAAAATGTAAATAATGTTAGATAAGACATAAGTTATAAGTATATAATTGATTTGGTAATTGTAATTTTGTTAATAACAAAATTTACTACCTGTGGGAAAAAAAAATAGAATTCACTACTTAGTTTTTGGAATTTTTAATTTTGGATAGTTTGATTGTGTCAATGTGTGATAAGATTTATTTTTTCATTTTTTTATTCCTCACCGGTCTGACCCCTGATTTGACTCCGGTTTGACCCACTAACCCTTAACCTACTACCTTGTCCGGTTTGATTACCGGTCCGGGTTTGATAACCTTGACCAAAACACAAGAAGATATCGCCATCCCACGTCAGGAGTCGAAATGAGCCAGAACACTAAACCAAGTAGATTTGTACAGACTTTTTATTGGTCTCTTCGTTTCACACAGTTACTGTTACTGAATCTACCTCTGGAATCACTCCTTACATGCTTCAATCTCCAACAAACTGCAACAACGCAAATGATAAAAAAAAAGTTGGTTTTGAAAACAAAAAAAAAATTGCAACAGAAAGTAGTTAAAAAGGTGAAGAGACAGGATGTGGAATAGAAATAGAGAATTAAAAAAGGGGAATAGAGGAGAACTTTAGTACTTTTAAAGGTGAAGGGTCGTAGGTACACATTCAATCCCTAAAAAAAATATAACTACGTTTTTTACAGAGCAAGTATCAAAACTTATGAGAATGATGACGATCAAAGTCAAGAGTAGTACAAATGAAAAAAAGGAAGAAGGAGAAGAGAAAGTGAATGGTTAGCCACTAATTCACCCAGCCCACCTCTAACTCTTTGAGACACAGTTGGTGAAAACATAAATTATTATCAACTATGATTGTACCATCAAAAGCATTATTGGTCTAACACTGAAGACAATGAAATGTTTCTTACCTACAACAAAAAATAATTGACTTCACCCAATTGCATAATATAATAAGCACACAGCAAGATCAGTGAGCAAAAATTAGGCATAAAAAACCACGCTTAGTTCATCTTCTTTGGCTGGAGCTGGCAGGTTGAGAGCTATGGAATCTTGGAAGGAACTACAGGTTTGAGTATGTTCCAAGAGAAGCTAATTTAACACAATTAGGTTGTTAGAGCTTCATTGTGAGGGTCATGTCCAGAATATTGGATTTCTAGACCGCCGCCTCAACTACATATTTTGGAGAAGGATCTGGCTGGGTCAATCTTTAATCCGGGTTAATGTAGTTTGGTTTTTTTTTTAACAAAAAGTTTAAATGAGTTCGGCACCATACCCCATCAAGATCAAGGCACGATCCCAGGATTCTTTAAACACTTACAAGTGACTTACGAGATCGTCTACCAAAAAAACCCTCACAACAACAGAGGGAATCAAACTCACCATTATGTGAGAGTTTGATTTTAATACTTGTATTTATTTCCTTGCTTTGTTTGTTTCTGTAATCTGTAACGGACCCCTTTTATGTTAATAGCAGTTCCTATTTGGGCAAAAAAAAAAATTACGGTGTCAGATCTGCAACGTCACCCAAAAACAAAAAGGCAACATTACCAACAGTACCTCACTGCTTTGCCCCTCATTCGCCTCGAAGTTGTTCGTTTTTAGGTTCCTTTCAAAGTTTAAGCTTTCGTGCTGCTTTTGACACATCATTTAGTTCCTCATATTAATTTTATTTTATGGGAGATTTACTGTACAATCCCAATTATAGAGATTTCGTGTCAAATAGCTTTCGTGTTGTCAATGCAGCGCATGGTGTTGTCACGTGACAACCCTTGACAACACCATGAGCTAAATTGACAACACCTCTAGGACCATTTGATAAATATTTTAAAACTTGAGACCATTTGATAAATAAGTCCCTTATGTGGGACTCAACAGTAAATTTCCCTCGTTTTGTCATTCAACTATATCCAAATCCAATCCGTATCACACATGTAGCTGTGATGGGTAAGTCTCCCAATGAGATTTCTAAATGCACTGGGGTTCAAACTTAAAACCTCACTTGAACATTTGGACCCAATATTTGGAACCAAATCACTCACCATTTGGACCAATCTTTCTTTAACTCTTATTTCTTACAGATCTGTTATTTTTCTTTAATGGTTGTTTTATATACATATCTATATAAATAATATACTAAATAAGAATTTTACGTTTAATTGGATTCAAAATCCATTCTCTAAATTTCTTCAGAAGAAATCCTTGATTGACATTTCAAGAATGTCATATATTCCCGTCAGAATTATTGGATCATTGCATCAATGTGAATCTCAGACGACCGTCGTGAGAAAATATAAATCCAAATTCATCATTCGAGACAGGAGAATAAAATGTCGGCAAAAAAAAAAAAAAGAGACAGGAGAATAAAATAAAAAACCCCAGTACTAAAACATACCAATTGCACAAAACAAAATTTGTCTCCTTCATCCTGGCCAAGTTCAAAAGGCAATAGACATAGCTTAGCTTCAAAGGAAACGAGGTTGAGATCAGAGTGTGCTCAAATAGGTTCTCAGAAACCCTGGACCACATAAATTCTCAAGACCTCCCTACCATGATTCTCTCACTGCATCATAATATATAGACAATGGTCCAAAATTGCAACAAAAAAACCACAATTCAATACATCAGCAAAATCAAATAGACACAACATGTTTTCACAATAGAACCATAATTTAGTAACGGCTTACAGTTCAAAACAAATGTGCAACAGCAGTATATTTTTCTAAACCAAATAAGACAGAAGTTAACTTCAGACTTACCCTACCATAAAGTGATCATACTCATGATAGTATGCCATTGCATCAGTATGATGTAGATCTCGTCAGAATTATTGGATAATTGCATCATAGTGAATCTCAGACGACCGTCGTGAGAAAATATAAATCCAAATTCATCATTCGGTCTCCAAATAGAGGGAATTAAATAATAAAACATGATTTGTCCAATTCACCCTAAGCAAGTTTTGACGCAAAGCGAGTATGAGATTGGATGATTCATCATAGGCAAGTTAAGCATCAAGCAAAACAAGATTGAGAACAAGGCGTGCTAAAATGTATTCTCACTCACAATTGATCAGAAAAATGGACCAGAAAAAATCTCATCACACCATAACAGATTCATTGTTCTTCAAAAACTAAAGATTAATAGACAAATCTTGAAAATCTCTGTAACACAAAATTCATCAAAATTTGATGATAAAAGCCTTGGAGGAATCATCAGAGACTTAAATACTGGTAATCATGGAATCAAATCCATCATTTTGTTGCAGTATTGTTGGTCATCACTTGATTCTCTTACTGCATCATAGTGAAAACAAAGCAAAATATACCGATTTAACAAACATAATTTGCCTAGTTCATCTCCGGCAAGATTTGCCAAGCAAAAAATAACAATTCAGCTTGAAGCAAAATGAGGTAGAGATCAGAGTGTGCTAAAATGAGTTATCGGTCACGGTTAATCAGAAACACGGACCAAATAAATTCTCATCACATCCCCAACAACTTCATTATTGTCCAGAAAATAAGATTCACAGAGAAGGTGAAAATATCTCTCAAACCATAATTTCACATCAAACTTGAGAAAATCCACTGGAGGAAATCCGTACACTTAAATCCTCATGATCATAGAATCAAAAACATCATTTCGTTGCAGCATTTTTTGTCATCAATTAATTCTAATTCACTGAGTGAAAACAGAAACAAGCACCACCAACAAAATTTTAAATAAAAAACAAAATATGCCAATTGCACAAAACAATTTGTACAATTCATCATGGTCAAGTTTCATCATGCAAAAATAATAATTCAGCTTCAAGAAAAATGAGGTAGAGATCAGTGTGCTAAAATGAGTACTCAGTCACGGTTAATCAGAAACACGGACCAAATAAATTCTCATCACATCCCCACCAGATTCATAGTTCTCCAGAAACCAAATGATTCATGGAAGAATCTTGAAAATATCTCCCAAACCTAAACTCATCAAAACATAATGAGAAAATACAGCAGTAGGAAATCATCAGCGAGTTAAATAAGAGTAATCATGGAATCAAATCCATCATTTTGTTGCAGTATTGATCATCATCACTTGATTCTCCTCACTGCATTATAGAGTGAAAACAGAGAACAAGAAGCAAGCATCAAACAGAGGTGGACAGTTTCGTTTGGAGCTAAAATGAAGATGGTGATTATCTAAAGTCATCTGACCGACTTCTCCAAGGTCAGAGGTAGTGGAAGCTATCAAATCCAACAATGAGACTAGGATTAGGTAGAAGGAAACAGAGAAAGCTTGCGGCGGAGAGAAACGAAGAGAAGAAGGAAATGTACAGGGAACGAAGCGCATAGTAAAAGATATATATGGTGATTGAAACCCTAGATGTCCACTTCAAATTTATAGATGGATCTAGATGTGTAGGTTTTCGACAGAGACACGAACTCGGCCCCTTTTTTTTTCCTTCACATTTTTCATTTGATCAATTTGGGCTTTAAACATGGGTCAATTTTTGGCTGCAGGGGCTTTTGGGCGGCTTGGAAACGGATGAACTCGTAAACATGAGGAAGAGATTGGAATTGGAAATAATCAACATTACGGAGAAATTTTAATAAAATACCCTCAAAAAATTTAAAAACCAATCAGTATCCTGAACACAACAAATGTCAATTCCGTATACACTCAAGCTGGCAAAAGCCCTTCGATGCTCTCATGAAAAAAGTTGATCAAGCTGTGGTCAAAAGACTCGATAATGTTATATAGTGAGATCTGTTAATTAATAATTTATCTAATAATATAATTTTTAAAGAAGCACAATAACATCATAAAATCCACGTAATTGACGCCACCTATTAATATTAATATATCTTATAATACCTTTCCACTGAATCACTGTTCACAAGAAAAGCTTTTAAATTTCAAAACGCCTGCCCATTTTCATTCACTGCCCCACGAAACTCCCTCCCTGGCTATCTCTCCACCAAATTACTGTTCATACAAAAAAATTCAAATTCCAAAACGACGCCCGATATCCCCTCTTTCTTCGGAACCTGTAGGAAGATTTTGAAGGAGAGACAATGATCTCAGTACCTTCTAACAACGACGCCCGATACCCCCTTCTCCTCCTTTCTTGCCATACCTTCGTTCTTCTCTGTAAAGCACTCCATTCTAAATATCATACTAACAGTAAAAGCTGAAGCTGAAACTGGGTTTCCATATTGTCTGATCTTGATCTCATAAGGTGTTTCTTGTTGCTTTTGCCTTCTATTCTATTCTGCTTATGCATGATCTTTATCTTTGGGAGCCATATGCATTGTCTTTTTAGTTTTACCATAACACCCCCCCCAAAAAAAACCCCAAAAAGAGGAACCATTTTTCTCCAACATTTGCCATCTGCTCTATTTCATTTTCGGATAATATCGATAATGACCATCCTATATGCATTGCCTCTTTATTTTATTCTTTCCCTTTCTAATATCTTGGGATTTATCATGAATTCTTTTTTATTAGATCCTCTTTCCTGATCTTTTCAGAATTTGAATCACATTAGCTAAAAAATGCTGTTGATATAATATTTGAGCTACGGTGCTTATCAATTTAAAAAATGTTGTGGATATAATATATAGGTGGAGTATCAGTTCAGTGATATGAGTTTGCTAGCAAATGAATCTTTCCTAAAACAGATGAACAAAGATCCTGAAGGTTACGGTAAGGTTTTTCGAATGTTATTTGTCAAAAACTCTTCCTTTCCTACTAGGAATAGTTCAAACTGACCGATTTTGATTTTTTTTTTAAACATTGCTTATATCCCTTATTTCTGTCACGAAAAAGGTTAAGTCCCTCACTAGAAACATTCATCTGCTTACCCAGGCACTTCGTTCATCTTCAAAATTTGTAAACCATTTGAATGGATATGATGTGAATGTCATTATATCCCTTATTTGTCAAAAACTCTTCCTTTCCTACTAGGAATAGTTCAAACTGACCGATTTTGATTTTTTTTTAAACATTGCTTATATCCCTTATTTCTGTCACGAAAAAGGTTAAGTCCCTCACTAGAAACATTCATCTGCTTACCCAGGCACTTCGTTCATCTTCAAAATTTGTAAACCATTTGAATGGATATGATGTGAATGTCATTATATCCCTTATTTGTCAAAAACTCTTCCTTTCCTACTAGGAATAGTTCAAACTGACCGATTTTGATTTTTTTTTAAACATTGCTTATATCCCTTATTTCTGTCACGAAAAAGGTTAAGTCCCTCACTAGAAACATTCATCTGCTTACCCAGGCACTTCGTTCATCTTCAAAATTTGTAAACCATTTGAATGGATATGATGTGAATGTCATTATATCCCTTATTTGTCAAAAACTCTTCCTTTCCTACTAGGAATAGTTCAAACTGACCGATTTTGATTTTTTTTTAAACATTGCTTATATCCCTTATTTCTGTCACGAAAAAGGTTAAGTCCCTCACTAGAAACATTCATCTGCTTACCCAGGCACTTCGTTCATCTTCAAAATTTGTAAACCATTTGAATGGATATGATGTGAATGTCTGATGTAGGATTTATTAGGCCCGTTTCAGCTTGTTTTATGGTTATCTTTTTCTTTTCTTTTCTTTTTTAAGGTTTTAAGTGCTGATGGAAAGAAGGTTAAAAGTAAACAACCGTTCTCCGATAAGGAGAAAAAGGAATTGCAGGTAAAGCTATGACATGGTTTTTGTCCACTTGGCTCATCTTAATGTGACTAATATGCAGTGAGATTATACTTTCTTTTGCAGTCTCGTACTGTTGTGGTACAAAATTTATCCGAAGATCATTCCCACGAAAATCTTGTGAAAATATTTAGTGTTGTTGGAAGGTGGATATTTGCCAACCCGTGCATTTAATTTTCAAACTTACATTCTCGCTTTTTCTTTCCTTTCCTAAAGACAGTAATTGATGCTTTATCTGTGAACAGTGTGAAAGCAATCAGAATCTGCCATCCCCAGGAATCCAGTTCTCCCAGATCAAAGGGTGATCTTTTCATCAGTAACAAGGTATAGAGAATACACCATTTAATGTTGTCTTGGAGAAATTCTGAATCATTCATGAATAGACATGTAGGACATAAATAATTGAGCGAAACTCACTATTGACACGCTTCTATGTCTATTCTTATTTGCTTGTGGGTCTATATACCCAAGAATTTTTTGATTCGGTGGCTAAAAGTTACTTGATCTTTTCTTACCTTTGATTGCTTATGCATCTCTTTTAGCTGCATGCACTTGTGGAGTATGAGACATCATACGTAGCAGAGAAAGCGGTGAGTCACACTCTTTGGAAATTTAGTGTAAAGATGAATAGTATATAGCTCCTTTTTCCTTTTAACGGGAATTATTTGATCAATTGATCAGGTTGACAAGCTAAAAGATGATACGAATTGGAGAAATGGGATGAGTCAGGCTGTTGCTTAGGTGCTCGGTACATATACCTCATATCAGTCTTGTTTCAGATTATGTGCCCCATAATTCCTCCTCCTCCTGATTTGTTTTCATGTAAACTTTGTAGCCAAGATCTGTTTTGAAAAGTAAGAAGTTGGACTTCGATGGCTTTCTTGAGGAAAATGAGATGCTAACTTCTGAACCTGCTGAGGATTCTTCTCATTCAAACAACACTGACCATTTGATGGTGCAGACAAATGTAAGTGCCATTTCAAGTTTTACTCACTTTTTCAAAGGCTACACTTTAGGTGTAAATCTTATTTTATATCTCAAATACAATTAAATGTCAGGCACACTTGGTTCTTTTAAAAAAGCAGAGACAAGTTGAAGCAGACATAGTTGCAGTCTGTCTAAAGCCTGTTAACAAATTCTTCCAAATATATAGGGACATAAAGAAAATAGCCTCTCATTATTGCCTCTTCCAAGAGTCTTTCTAAGTGCTATAATTGGTTAACAATTCTGATATCAAACACCTTAAGAATTGAAGAAATTAATGGGCAAAAGATAACATAGCGATGCAGTGCACACTTATTAATAGAATTCTCCTCTTACTGTGTAGACCAGCGGGCTATTTTGATACCAAGGAAAAAGGAAAAAATTATGATTGAGAAATAACATTCTCATCCTTATTTTATAAATGTAACAAGAAGTTGTTATTTTGGTTAGGTGGAAGAAAACGGAGTGGGGTCAAAAAAAGGATGGGGAAAAGGACATGGGAAGGGAAGAGGACGTGGACTGCTTGCTCTGCCATGTTAGCCAAGTAGCAGCCCTGCCGTTGTTGTGAGTGAAGGAGGCTCTGCGAAACCCAACACCAAGGGCCCCAGAATGCCCGACGGCACCAGAGGCTTCACCATGGGAAGGGGCAAGCCAATCACTTCTTCTGCTCTACCTTAAGAGTAATAATGGCCCATGATCTCTTCTTCAAATTTTGTTCTCGGCTCTCTGCTTCCATGAAATAGTTTTGTGTAACAATTGCTTTTACTTAATGTAAACACTTTATTGTTGCAGTGGATAACAGATTTTCGATTTTCCTTTCTAATTCTAAATAACCCTTGGACTTGTCAAAGTATGCTTTCATCATCTAGAAAGAGAGAAAAAAAAGAGAGAAAGTGTGATCAGATTACACTTGCGCCAACTTGGAAACCATGGAAATAAGCCTAAAGGAAGTAGAGAAGCTAAAGCTGTGCATTGAAAACTACTGTATGAACCATCTGAAGAACTTTGCCGTGGTTTCATGCCCTTCAATAATTCAAATTCTCTATCAATTTCTCTACAGAATGCCTTATTTGGAAAGGCTTATATTGTGTGATTGTGACATCAGAGAACTAA
>JANTPZ010132257.1:0-19852 GCA_025593235.1 Vachellia pachyceras
CTTGGGACCTGAGAGTAATTCTCCCATTTTTTTTATGGTGAATCAACAAAAAACTTTTTAGATGATTAACTAGCAGTGCCTTGCGTGGCAGAAGTTAAGGAAAGAAAAAGTAGTGATCACTTTAATACAAATGGAGCCAACCATTTTAAATTTGTCTCTTGACATGGTTATATGATTGGACTATTGTCGTGTTTAATTAAAAAAAATCATCATAAAACTTTTTTTACATTTACAGAAATTTAAATTCAAGATGTTATTTACATTCGGGTGAATAATTCACAATCACCTACTATTGTGTCAGTTTGAAAAGCGGTGGAGAAGTGCTTTTACGGTTTATGAGGTAAGTATGTGAATGCGATTATCTCCATTTACAGAAATTATTGTTGAACGTGCGTTTGTGAACTTCAAATAGCTCGTCAAAACGCATCCACTATTGATGGAGCAAGCTATTTTAATTTATTTGGTTTTAACTCCCATAAATATGTGAATAAATAAATGAATTATTAAAAATAATTATTACATTAATTATAGTGAACCTAGTAAACATTAGAATTGTTTTGCCAACAACTTAGACAAGCGCGTATTTTTTTTTTGTGAACATCAAGCAAGGGTCCAATTTTGAATCCACCCAGAACCCTTCGGTATCTGACGCCTTTTTCTGAATCCATGACATTCTTTCAACTGAACCAGACAACTTGAGGCAACCACTAATCCGAAGCGAGGAATACACGTGGCGCACCCCTATAAGGTGCTTTGCACCAATGGTAGGTTACCTCTCCCATCGAGCGCAGCTTCAGGATTCGAACACACGTTCATTTAGGGAGTGACAGTCGCACTGACCACTGCACTCTAACACTCGGTGGTAAACAAGCACATATTAGATGCAGCTAAGAATGCTCCTTAAAAAATGATAGATTTTATCGGATAAAAATCAATGATATTTAAAGATAAATTTGTGATAGCGATTTTATAATGATTTACACTAAAAAATGTTTTAGTATATTCCTTTGGGAGATTTAGCCTCAGATCCCAAATAAGTAAAATATTTAAAGAATGGTCCCATGGAGAAAAATATTTAATGAGAGATCCCATTGACAACATGAGATCCTTGTATTAACAACACCATGTGCTGTATTGACAACACCTTATGTTGTCAATGGGACTTCTCATTAAATATTTTTCTCCATGGGATAATTCCTTAAATATTTTGTGTATTTGGGATTTGAGGCTAAATCTCCCTGTTCCTTTTCACCTAACTCCAACCATGTGGCACGTCATGGAACTGTGTCAACTTTGTCACATACTAATCAAAATTTAAAATCTTCCGCACTTCAAATCCAATGAAACTCGGACAAAATTTTAATTACTAGTATTTTCCTTATCACCTTCAAAAGCCTTTTTATTTTCTGGAAAAAAAACTTGAATGCTTCATCGTTTTCTCCCGATTGTCAGTGGCTGAGCCACATAGAATCGAGGGTGGGTAAATGCCCCACTCAATTTTTGATGTATATGTAAATTGTTATTAGATTTGTATTATGAAACTGCTAATTTTTAAGATTTGAACCCATATAAATTATTTAAAC
The DNA here is from genome assembly GCA_025593235.1 of Vachellia pachyceras. Taxonomy (NCBI): domain Eukaryota; kingdom Viridiplantae; phylum Streptophyta; class Magnoliopsida; order Fabales; family Fabaceae; genus Vachellia; species Vachellia pachyceras. The sequence goes on from JANTPZ010132257.1 coordinate 1,584, forward strand.
TAGCAAATTTGTTATCATTTGCTTGAAAATAAAAAACTTGCCCCCACGCTCTAAGGTATTGGCTCCACCATTGCCGGTTGTAATTCGGGCCCACCGGTGAGTTTGATTGGTTTCAGCTCGACCCAACGGGGTGTAAAGAAGCAATCCGAGTTTGTTAAGACGGGCTCCCGTCAAAATATTTTTTAAATGGACTTCTTTTTTCTCCTTATTTTACTCAATTTTTTATAAGATTGCATAGTGATATGATTCTCTTTGCACACTCATCAATAAATTTTTAATAATGATTTTTTAAATTTTTCAAAAAAATATAAGTATTAGTGTTTCCTAATAATTTTAAATATAAAATTATAGAAAGTTGAAATGAAAAAATATTTTATATTATTTTTAAATATATTAGTTATTATCTATATTAAAAAATAAAATTTAATATTACTTTTTTTAAAATATTAAGATAAAAAATTTAAAAAATATAAAATATATATTTTAAAAAAATAAAAAGAAAAGAAAAACGAGTTGGCAAATTGAGAGCATCCACCCTTACAGAGTGCTTGCATTTAGCTAACCCAAATCTGCTGGTTTTTACGGGTTAGACCCACGGCCAACCTCCCCTAACCGCTAACCCAACTCCTTGGAGAAGGATAATTTTTTTTTATTTTTTTTTGTTGCCTAAGAGAAGGATAATTTTCGTATGTATGGCAAATATCTCTAATCATTTTACCAAAAAGGAAAAAAGCCCTCATCATATTTTTAAAAAATAAAATGAAAAAATTTTCAGGCAGGGCCGCGTATTTATACCTAGAGATAACTGAGAGGGAGCTTCAAGCTGGTTCAATATCTTCATCTGACTCATTTCACACTCACACACACACTCACCGGACACACGCTCCTCCTCTCTATCCCTCACCGCAAAATAGCGTTCCGGCAACTCCTCCGATCAGTTCCTGCAACCGTTCAACCGGAGCGATGAAGAGAGTATGAGGACTTACCAGCGCCGATCATCATGTCGGTTTCCTGCTCCGATCACTACTTGTGTGACTCCGACCTCCTTTGCAGAGAGGACTCATCCGGAATCTTGACAGGAGAGTCGCCGGAATGCTCCTCCGATCTTGATTCCTCGCCATCGCCAGTATTTCTGGGCGAGTCGATAGCCGAATTAATCGAAGAGGAGCGCAACTTCGTTCCTGGATTCGAGTACTTCTCAAGATTTCAATCTCATTCGCTCGACGCCTCCGCCAGAGAAGAATCCGTTGCATGGATTCTCAAGGTAAAAATAACTTTTCAACATCTTTAATCATTAGACACTGATTTTGGAAGATATTACGTTTATGCCACAGAAGCATTTTCGCTGAGATGCTGACGGCTAACAAACTTTTCATATGGATCCCCGAAAATGCACGCCGGCGGTGACCGTCTCCTAGAAGCAGCCCGGTATCTCTAGATCTGAGCCGCCTATGTGCTCTTCCGTCTTTAACCGTTTCGCCACCGAACTCTGACGAATTTTACGGCACCGTAGTGTTTTTCACGCATATACAATAATTTAATTGTTACTAATTAATGTGATTTGGTAAAGCTTAACTTATCTTTAAAAGTACGTTCAACGGTGTTTTTCTGTAAAATGAAATAATCTATATTTACTTCGATTTACGTAAAAGTACTTTTCTATCCCGTTCCAAAACGGAAACAATAATTACTTGCCGATTACTGTTTTGCAGATGCAAGCATACTATGCTTTTCAGCCGCTGACGGCGTATCTTTCCGTCAACTATTTGGACCGGTTTCTGGATTCTCGGGAGTTGCCTGTGAGCTTTCTGTTATTGTTAAGTTCTTTGGAATTTCGTGATTAGTGTGATTACCATGAGCGTGGAAAAGTTCTATGCGGTAATGATTTTGACTTTTCAAACTATAAATGATCCGTAGACACACTGCGTCTGCGTTGCCGGGGTAAACTTAATTTTATTAAAATAAAACTTTTACACACTAAAAATTGAATACAGTTAATTTCTTTTAAATTTTTTATCCTAAAGTAAAAATAAATAAAAAAGAGAATGTACAGGGTACATGTTCGCAAAAAAAAATGTATAGGGTATAGTATAAATAACCTTTTTAATAAAATTTTAAACTCAATTTTTTATACTAATAGATTATTTTAGAGGGGCTCGTAAATATCTATTGCTTTTAGTGTCTCATTTGCTACGTGCAATTATAAGTCATACATGCTAATTATTACGCCAAAGAAATTCCAGCATTTTCCTCTTCTGTTGGTTTGGGTCCTTTTCCTCTTTTTAACAAAGTATCACTAATTCACCGAAAAAAAAGCTTAAAATTAATATTCCATTAGCCTCAAACACTTCAATCAATAAATATCGATCTTTTTTTTTGCCCGACAAATAAATATTGATCATTGTCATGTTAAGTAAAGTTTATTAATAAACATTTGAAAGTTTAACCAATGCTAGTACAAACGTTGTGACATAATTAATTCTTTAACATGCACAGTAGAATATTCAACCCAAAATAATTATATACTGACGATGATAATTACCCTTTTCATTTACTTTCTGTTTGAAACATGTTTTCAGCAGGATGGGTGGCCGATGCAACTTTTATCTGTTGCTTGTTTGTCATTAGCTGCAAAAATGGAGGAACTTTTAGTTCCGCCTCTTTTGGATCTTCAGGTAAACTTAAAAAGTTTTAATCCGTATAGTCCTGGTTTCAATCAGCTTACAAACCTTCACAGGCTGACATAAGATATATGTACAGGTAGAAGGTGCCAAATATATATTTGAGCCAAGAACAATTCTTCGGATGGAACTACTTGTTCTAAGTGTTTTGGATTGGAGGCTAAGATCAATCACGCCATTCAGTTTCATAGATTTCTTTGCTTGCAAACTCGATCCAACGGGAACTTTTACTGGGTTACTCGTTTCTCGGGCTACAGAAATAATCTTGTCTAATATCCAAGGTATATATAAAGTACTGGATGCACTAATTCTCACATTAGGTTATGAATATATTAGTACATTTTGAATTGTGCCTTTTCTTTTGTACACTTTTTGTCCAGAGACTAGCTTTGTTGCCTATCAGCCATCATGCTTTGCTGTCGCGGCCATACTTTGTGCAGCTAATGAACTTCCTAATTGGTCTCTTGTTAAGCCTGAGCATGCTGAGTCATGGTGTGAGGGCCTGATAAAAGTATGTAACTATATGGAGTAATTTTTTTCTTTTGTAAATATCTTCTTCCTGCTTTTGATTCAAGGAAATATGCCAAAGTATACATATATATTTATCTGATGGATGCAGGAGAAAATCATAGGTTGCTACCAGTTGTTGCAAGAACTTGTGGTTGATAATAATCGGAGGAAGCTCCCAAAAGTCTTACCACAGTTGCGAGTAACGATCCAACCCAGAGTGAGTTCAAGTATTTTATCACTGTCGTCTTCCTCCTCCTCCTCCTCCTCGCCTTCTAAAAGGAGGAAATTAAATAACTGCTTGTGGGTGGATGATGATGACAAAGGAAACTCCCAGTGAATAAGGCGAAAAAGGAGTGTTTATTTTTTTAAAAAAAATATGGTACGGTGGTCCATGTTTGTCTAGAAGCCTCAGCTTTTTTTTAGAGGATTTTGAGATTAAAAATTGACTAGAGTGATGGTGTAGATTATAGTATATATGTATATGTTGTATGTATCCAGAGTTGGGTGAGTTTGGGAAGACTTTATTATTATTTCTCTTTTTTGGTGGGCATGGCCATTCATTAATGGCTTTGCAGATTCCCAAGGGCAGTGGGATCTGTGACATAAATATATAGGGTATCTCTGAGAGTGAGAGAAAAGAGAGGGGAGAGAGAGAGATGCATCTAATGTTTTGGTCATGTAAGTGTGGAAATGAACATGAAGGGGATCAAAGTTGGATTGATATTCGGTGAAAGGAAAGGGGTATGGTGGGGCAGTGAGGGAGTCTCTGAAGAAGAAAAAGCAGACAGATCAGCAAAAAAAAAAATATCAAAACTTGGGAGATTAAACTTTGAAGTTGGGGCTGTTAAGTGGCCTAAAATATTACAAAAGTCAAGCTTCTCATCCTGGCCAACATTTGCCTTTCAACTTCAACTTGCGCGTTTCTTTGATGTGGATACCCCAAAGTCATCACCACAGAATTGCCAAAAAGCAGCACACAGTAAAGTCTTCTCTCTTCATTTTGTGGACCTTTCTGATGGCTACTGTATGTATGCAGAGACGCTTTAGGTGCTTGGCATGCACTTGTGCTTGCGTGATAATTTTCTTTTTGTTTCGTTTTGTTTTGGTTTTTTGGCTTCGAGCTTGAGCCTAACTATACCTACAGGACTCCATTTTGGGTGGCGTCCGCGAGCGTGTGATATGGCAGAAACACACGTCTCTACAGGTTTTAATTTTTGGCATTTTTTTATTATTTTTTTTCCAGAGAGGGGATGTATGAAGAGAACCCCTTTTCATATGTAGCCGAATTGGCTAAAACAGAACTGAATAGGTCTTTGGGGCCTTTTCATGTGTGCTTTGTGTATTTAATTCTTTAATAAATAATAATATAATATACTCTCATAAACCATACCCAATATTTCTTTTCATATTATTAATATGCTAGCTTTTTCCCGTTCTTGACCATGTGATCAGTGGTCACTATGCACGACATGTGATTGACATTTGTAGCGATGCAATCTTCTGGTGTATTAGGGAACCAGAAACAAAAACAAGAGGATCATGTGAAAGACCCACTATGAATCACTGAGGGAGAATTATTGAATTACATAGGCAACAAGTAAGAAAAATAAAATCTATGAGTTTCAATGACTTCTCAATAGTCACTTCCAATTTGTTACTGACAAGTTTTTAAATCGGATTGTATTAACATTTAAAAAATATATTTATGTAAGTTAAGATAAAACTTCTCACATTTATTTAACATATACTTATTTTATTAATGATGAATTACATTGAAATAGTAGTTTATAAATACCATGCAACCTAAATCTAACCTTGATTTTCTTTGTTAAATATTGAATAATGTTTGGACCCGCCCTTCACTAAAGACCATTCACTATTCTACTCATTGACTATGACTCTCCAGCCACTGGCTGCTCAACACATCATCACCTCCAGGCTGTCCTTTACTTGTTTTCTCCCATTATTATTAATCCTTCCACCCCCACCCAACACTGACTGAAATGTCACGCACCACCACTGCACTGTCCTTTTTGGCTTATACATACCTTCATGTCTTTTACTCTATGCTCACACATGATAATATCTCTCCATTTCTGGACCATATCTGTTTGTTTTTGGTATGAATTATGAAACCCTTTGAACAGTACGGTGGTTTTGAATCTACCGGTTTTGTATGTATGCTCTTGCACTGTTCTAATTTTATCATCCCACTACACCTAATAATGTTTCTTTCTTTCTTTCTTTGCCTGGTTAAGAAAGATCAATGTAACAATAATAAGGAAGTGGTGGGGTATAGGTGAGGAAGCTAAGGTAAGAAGTCGATGAATGACTTTTGAAAGTCAGGTTATGTGTTGAACTGGTATCTCTAGGAGCCTGGGACTTTGGCAATTACGTATTAAAGTTTGGCATAGTGATGGAAAAAAGCAAGAGAGAGAGCTAAGACATCATGTTGAAGAATGAAAAAGCTTAGGCAACTTTAACACAACACAGTTTTGTTTTCTTCAATTAAAGATTAATTAGATAAGAGAAGTCAAAAGTAAAACATTGAAAGGGCTTGTCTGTACACACAAACACACTAATTTTTTATGCTTAATGTTAGAGTTCATTAACTTATATTGCGTAGATTAAAAAAATTAAATATGTTACTTAAATGTATTTATATTTATCATTGCTTTACTATTGAAGGTATTGCGATATATATATATATATATATATCATTTTTTGTCATTGGTATCATGCATGCAGTAATGAACACTTAAATGCATATACGTATCCCATCATCGTCATCATGAAAATCACTATGCATGTTAGGTATTTGTAACTGTCATGCAATCCTCTCAGTCACATGTCAATATTCAGCTTCTTTTCCTATTTTTTATTGTGTTCATATTCATACTGTTTGGACCGTATAGCCTTATTTTGATGACTATATATATTGATGGATGTGTGTGGGTGTAGAAAAGAAAGAAAAGAAAATTATAGAAAAGGGAAGGCGACAGTTTTGGGCAATTATATGTGTTGAACTCATTGCTGTTGGACGCTTGTTAGCTATATGAATCGCTGATCGTGCCATGGATGAAGGACCAAGCATATATACATACATAGTGCTCTCTCCCATGACCACAGTCCACATAAGTCATTACTATCAATGGCGGTCCTAAGACCCTAACTAATTGGGTGTAAACTATTTTTTGAGAAGATAAATAATATATTCTTAATATCTTTTGAGAAAAATTTGAGTAAAAATTTAGTGGGTTCAAAATTAATAAATGAGTGGGTGCAAAATAAATCACATAGTACTAATATATACCTAATTTTCTGGAACTAAGCCACATCCACTCAACTATACCAAGTCTGCCAGCGATTACTATATCACCTGATAATTCGTTTAGATATATATGGCATGCACTAGCTAGCTAGCTAGGTTTTCTTTTTCATTAATAAGTAATAATGATAATAATTGTTTTGCCCCTTTTTGGAGCGTATGAACAGGAGACGTCATTGTTGTTCAATGACTCATTCACATTAACAATGGTCCTCCTCCTCATCATCACCACCACCACCACGTTGCTATTGCTCCTCTTACTTTACCCATATCAATTTCTTTTTTTCAGTGAGTGTGTGGATATTCAACGAGGCCTGCAAATTGTCAAATTAAACTTTTCCCAAGTTAATTCATTCTAAATATTTAAACATGTTCAAATCTTCTATGTTGAGTTAGTTAAAGGACCAACTATTCCTCCTAACGCTGCATAATCAAATGATTCGCACTGAATAACATGTTTGGGTATTAGTAGAAGAGGTTCTAACTAAAACACAAAATTGAGTTTGAATAACATTTTTGACATGATTTTCCTACCCCCAAAGGGAAAGGTCCTTCCCCTTTTGCCGGTTGTGGGTGAGGAGGGATTCAAACCCCAACACCGTGGTTCGTAGCCACGTGCTCTAATCCTCTCAGCTGGATCCATTTCCCGGAGTACCCTAAAAAAAAGGAACCTTTCCTCTCCCTAGCCATTTTTCGGCTTAAAAGTCCCTCCACTTCAATGTGTACTTTTTCACGAAAAGTAGACATGAGATAATAAATCTAGTCTTTCATTAAGATTTTGAATAGCTGTGATCTTTCAGAAAATGGATTCCTATTCAAAGAGTGCATAACCGCGTGGATAAGCACACACTAACCAGTCAATTTTGGATCCAATTTGGGATTTTCCTTGGGAGGCATCGGGAAGGAATTGAAATGTAATAATATCAATTCATACAGATATAGAAGAAAGGGTTCTCTATTGATTCAAACGCTATACCTACGAGATAGTGATAGAGAAAGAGGAAAAACCGAAAATTTTACATAGTACTTTTGATCAAAAAATCAATCTTATTTATTTCATACCTTTGGATCTCTTTCCTGTTTTTCCGAAAAGGACTCTTTCTTTGACCAATTTATACTTCCCTCCAATGAATATTCTTTTTTTTATTTGGAATACTGTTTTGTTGTATTTTGTTTTGTTCCTTCAATTAGAACATTTCGAGCATTAAATATTCGATTTTTAGATTTAATTTAGATAAGATTCTACAATAATATAATAAATTAATAAATATTAATTATATTAATATATTAGTATCATATATTTAATTAATATAAATATATTAGTATTAGGATCTAGAATTTGAAATAATTTGAATAAGAATTTTTTCTGGTGTGGATGGCAGGCAGACCTATATTTCTTGATTTCAATAGGGCTCCTTACAAGTGTTGTTTCTATATACTATAATCTAAAAATAATCAAGTTATTAATAACTGGACAAAACCAAGAAAATGGAAAAAAAATCTTTAAATGTGTTTAATTTTTCAAACTCAATTGAATGTGAATTGGAAATGTGTCATCCCCCAATATTGATCCACAAAGAATGAATAAAATTAAGGCATGCTCTGATTAATTAAAAAGGTAGGAGCGGCGGCTCGCCCATTTTCAATTACTGCGATTTGGCGTTTCTTAATTAATCTATTTGGTGGGACCCATCATTTTTACATGTGGATTAACTGCTTATTATTATTAATTAAACTCCATTTCATCTTCCTCCACTCAACATGTTACTTTATACATAGACACATACACAAACGCACACACTCTTCGAATTCTATTTATAAGGGAGTGAGAGAAGATTTTATTTCGGTTATATTTATAAGTCAACCGAATCAATTAAATTATTCACACATTTTGCCCTTCAATAATTCCATTGTTTAAAAATTAATTAATTATCGCTTTTTCTTAAAGAGAAACGCACTTGTAAATGCAGTATATATATAGAGAGAGAATAGTACGTATAGTGTATTTGCTTTCTTTAACTAACTTTAGTTGGTGCATATACACATGCATAGTCAACATCCTCAACCTCAACATAGCGCATATATATATATATATATATATATTATGTTGTAAAATAACAAAAAAAGAAAATTTCTCGTGTTTCATGTTTCGTTTACTTTTTTCAATGGATATCTATAAAAAGGTTTCTAATATATACATTTTATTGACGATGATATGGTGATGCATGTAACAAGTAAAAAAGAGGTAAATGGGTTTAAGGATCCTCTTAGGGCTCCCTATAATATATATATATATATATATATCGATGCAATTTCATTGGTGAAGAAAGTCCAGAATTTTAGTAAGGAAAACTGACAATATCGAGTAAAACTAAATCAATTAACAACCACTTAACTCCAACAGAAGGGACTATTCATTCACAATGTAATGAACCAATATTTGAATTCTCACTGTGAAAAATACCACGCGATAGTGGCCAGAACATGAACACCTCTAATAAAGGATACCTATACTTAGCAAAAAAAATCAGTTCATAAATTAAGAAAGTATTTATTTAATCATATGATAATTTATTATATAACTTTGCTTTTAGTACACTACCAGAAAAATGCCATTTAGCGACAGATAATGGCTATTTTCCATCACTAAAACGAGGGTCGCTAATATTTTCCGTCGCTAAATGAAAATTTTCTGATGAAAAATAGCCATTGAGTAATGGATTTTTCCGTCCATAAATGGTATTTTCTGGTAGTGGTAATACGGACTCATTTCATAATATACACACACCAACTAGCTTTTAAAATCACATTAAACTCTAAGGGCATGTTTGTTATAGCGTTATAAAATGACGTTCACGTAAGTAGAGATCAAATTTCTATTACATAATTAGCCTATAAACCGTAAATTAAATTAAAAAAAGTAGCTTCAACTGTAAATTTAAACATACCTAAGCTTAACCTTGACAGAGTCAAATAGAATTCCATGAATGTAAATATATACATGTCTTCTAACATCCATTTTTTTATATGACTAATTATTTTAATGGGAGTAATTTGGTCGAGCATTGTCGGCTGGGTTCCAATTAAAAGTAACTATTCTATATCTAACAAATTAGGAAATAAATTTTTGTAATGTCACAACTAACTAATTGTTCCCACCAATAGAATCAATGCAGGGCCAAATAATTTGTACAATAATTTATCATCTAGCCCATTATGAGTGTTATTATATATTAGGGGTGTTCAACATTTCCCGATCCCGAGCTTCCCGTCCCGATCCCGAGCCTTCCCGTCCCGAAAATTTTCGGGACGGAAAAAATCGGGATCGGAAAAAATAAAATTCGGGATCGGGATCGGGATTGGCATTTCCCGATCCCGATTTTTCCCGATCCCGAAAATAATATAAATATATATTTTAATAATATAAATATATATTTATTTTTTAATAATATAAATATATATATTTTAAAAATATATTTTTTAAAAATATAAAAACACAATCGGGAAATTCCCGATCCCGAAATTTCGGGAAAAATCGGGATCGGGATAAAAAATTGATCCCGAACCCTTTTCGGGATCGGGATTGGTATTTCTCGATCCCGTCCCGAGAGCAGCCCTATTATATATAGGATGAAATGTGCAATATTAATTAACATGTTTGTCCAGAGAATGATAAGTGTGAGGGACCCATAGGAGCCTATAAGTTGCTTTAGGTTTTGTCATAAACATGGAAAAATTCATTCATAAAAGACACCCTTTTCATTTCATGTCTCTCTATATCTTATCCTTCTTTATCGATATCATCCTTTTCATTAAAGGAACAAATAAAACAAAACAAAATAATCCTCCCCTACAACAGTTCCTTTATATTACTTGTATTTCTTTTGAGAAAATTTAATTAAAGTTAGAGAGAGAGAGAGAGAGAGGAATAGAATGATCAGCTTGGAATCCGAAGTATATGCATAAAACCCTAAAGCCAAACATTCTTTCTCCACGGAAGAGTAGGCTCTTTCAACATTCACACTAAATTTTAATAATCTATTCTTATGCAGACCCTCTTTATTGTTGGGGAAAGATTATATATGTTTATTATACATATTGGAATAATTCAACAATATGTCATATATTACACTTATATATGGTGCAATTATTTCTTGTCCCGGCCTAAATATTAAGTGATCTATTAAGGTTTAAGGAATTAAGTGGGCTCAATTAGATGTCATGGATTAATATATACTAAGGTCCAATTTGCTGGCATGTATTCATTGATGGGCTGAATACTGGGTCCCCTATAAATAGAGGGCTGCAGTGCCCGAGTTAGCTAGGGTTGTCATGATAGCCGCTTTACTTCCCCGGCCATCTGCAAATGATTTATCTCTTCCCCCAGTGATAACCTGGTTGATATGTTTGTTCTAGCAATCATATCTATAGATTCAGGTACGCTTCCGCAATGCTTTAGATTATTCCAATGAACTTGTATGCCTTTTTAAAACCCATCAATACCTACCCTCCTTTATATATACATATATTGAGGTGTAAAAGAACAATTAATTATGCAATATGTTTACAAATATACCTAAAAATAGAGTTAAACTTTGTCTCGTTGATGAGCCTCTCTTTTTGTGAGAATTTTCGACTTTTAATTTGTAAAGAAGACAACTTTTGAAAATGGTGATTTTGATGAGGCATGTATATGCCCTCGTGGGGTTTCAATATTTAAAAGGTGCATATATAATAGGGACCATTATACACATATATATTAAAAAGGTAAAGGCCTGAATAAAGTAGCAACAATATGATGCAAAATTAAAATTCTCTTTTATAATATACCAACCTTTAATATGAAAGCTAGATAAAGAAAATAATTAAGTTTGTTATTTATAATAAACATATGTTAGCTTTTCTAAAGTACGTTCTTTTATCGTGATTACCCTTAAATAGAAACACCTTAAGGTGTTAAGATACTTTGGAGAAAACATTATAAATTTAGAAGATATGACGGATTGGAATCTTATACTGCATATAATCATTAACATAAGATTTAGTTGATTTTTTTAGAGAGTTCAATGACGCTAAATGCATTACTTTAAATTATTTATATTTATCATTTTTAAGTCATGTATTTAACTTCATTAATATATCAAAAAAAGTCGATTAACGTTTATATTAAACGCCGAATGTTACTAAAAAAGACTGAATGTAGTATTTAGGATGAAATTCAATCTCCAACTACTTCTTATACAAATCAACGGAGGTAGCATATTTCAAAGAAATATGGGTTGAGAGGATTTTGAGCGGTGAATATGCAAGACACACAGATAACACTGTTCTTATAGTCCTTGGGGGCACTCATTGTCCCCATTATTTCACATCCATTTTAATTTTCAGCTGAAAAAAAATGAATATTATGAAGACACGCACATTATCATAAAAAGTAAAAGCTAATTACTATTAACAAAAAGGAAAGCTAATTACTATTAACAAGAAAGGATTTCCAAAACCATCAATTGACGATGACTCTTCATAAAACTGCCCATGCGTGCGCGCACACAGATATATATATATATATATATCTCATGCACAATGCTCAATTGCCCCAACCCAATTATAATTTTGATTCTCCTCCATCAATTCATTAAACGACGCCCACATCATTTGCACAAATCATATCCATTATATATATATATATATATATCTCAATAAGATTGACTTAGAGGGGAGAGAGAGCCTTATACATATAAACCCGTGATTCAATTTAAAAGGTAGAATGATGTTTTATTTGATCATATTATAAGTTATCTTATAATTTTTTTGAATGAATGTACAATTTTACCCTTTATTTATTATATATTGACTTTAATATCATATATTAAAACAAGTATTAAATAGAGATAGTTGAAAAATTATTGAATTTTAAGAAAGAATTAATGCGATTTAAGGTTTTTCTTTTGTGTGAAATATGTTAGAGGTGACTTATAAATAAAATCATGTAAGTACTTCACTACTCCTATTTATAAGTCATTCCCAACATATTTCGTATAGATCAGAGAAAATTTTAAAACTTTATTAAGTCTACATTAAAATTCAACAACTTTCTAATTCTATTCTTATTTAATATATATTATATCTCATAGCAAAAAGTCAATACAATAATATTTTACGTGAAAAATATACATGACTTGTGAAGAATACAAAACAATCCATTTTTGTATATATGCATATCTTATATATAGACACACACACACACACACATATATATATATATATATGTATAAGATGTGCATATTTGTATTAACACTGGCGGAGCAGTTATGTATTTATTGGAAAAGTATAAATAATGGGAAAAGAGTAAAATTAATTATTGTGCATATCTTGTGTGTGTGTGTGTAAGATATGATTTGAAGAGATGAAAATGACAAGACATTATTGATGGTTACATAATATGGGTGGCTAGCAAATAGCTGATGGACCACGGGATGGAATTACTAAGAGAATTTCCAACGGAATATCACATTAACTCTGTCTGAAATTTGATATTTTTATAGGGGTTTTGATTATATTCAATAATCATTAATCGTTTTTTTTTTTTGTGTCCAAGAGACCATCCAGTATCATGTCATTTCAAAAGATTCATATAAAGAAATTAAAAGATCACAGGCCATAATATATCATGATGATTTGAAAGCTTCTTGACCCATACAGATGCAAGAGTGTATCTATTAACTAGGAGCTTCATTAATTAATCATCCATGAATAACTACTCTACTATATATATATATATATATAATAAATCAATATAATTATGGCCTTTGTCCAAAAGATTTAGGAAACTTGATCTTTTTTTGCAGCAAAACATGACCTGACTTGAAGACCAAATCACAGTGCATGCATGTGATTGTATGTATGTATGTATGTATGTATGTATGTATGTATGTATGTATGTATGTATGTATGTATGTATGTATGTATGTATGTATGTATGTATGTATGTGGATAGGAGGAGGTTAAAGTTGAAGTGATTTTTACTGGGTGCAAAGCAAAAATATGAAGGTGACAGCAAAAAAGAGAGGAGCTTGTTTAGCCGAAAGCTTGAACCACTCTTTCTCCATTAAAGCATTAACAAAGCACATCATATCTCAGTTTAATCCAAGTACAAAAGTCTTACAAAAGCATAATTATTTTTTGTGTGTGTGTGTGTGTAACTGCACACTTTAATTTGATTAGGAAAGAACATCATTTCCTCTTCAAGTCTCTTCTCTCTTGTTTTCAGTAATAATAAGAAGACTCTTCATAAAATCAGGTCATGTTCTCAATAATTCAGAAAACTCTTCACTATACAGTACATATGAGAAAAAGGGAGAAAGAGGGGAATTGAAAAAATTAATATACTTAAAAAGGAATTATATATATAGGGAAATTGTGTGTGTGTGTAGTGCCTTCCACATCAATATCATCCCACATAAGAATCCTAAGAGAAAAAAAGAGAGGCCATCCAGCTTGGAGATCTTTGTGAACAAGCTAGAACACCAACATTTCCATTCTGTCATGTGTTGATTACTGTAGAGAAACTGATCATCATACAAAAGCTTTAGAGTTATAAAGTAGTTTTGAATGATCTAATAAGATATATCATGCTAATAGCTAGCTTCACAAGTTCAAACTTCTATATTGATTCACACATTTGTGATATATTATAAAACTATTAATTAAATCCAACAATAGTGTAATCTTTTTGACTGATATGTATGGCCACCTTATAATAAAGCCATCTTGTATTATATTCATTAATGCAATAATACACACACACATATATGATATTCAATATTATTTGTGTATCTATTTATCTAATTACTAGAATGTATCAGGATTACTTGTAATCCCTTTTTCATGTAATTGAATCAAACGGGCTATTAGAGTGTCACGCCATCCATACCCTCTCCAATGAAAAGTTTCAATTTTAATTTTCTTTGGAGAGCGTACGGATGATGTGACACTATGAAAGTATGTAAGTATATCCTACGTCAGAATCTCTGGTTAGACCATCACAAGAAGTATGCTATTTATTAACCATCAAAATATCCAAGCGAACATATTTCTCTGGTGGTGGAAGCACATCAACTAGCTTAAACTTGATGAAAATTGTATTTTCTCCCTTCTTCAAGTTATAATTATCTAATTATAATTGATAATTAAGAGATAATAATGATTAACATTCATTTTATATGTCTTATGTAATATATTAAAATGCATGATTTCAAATTTAATCTACCGTACGTATTTTCCTATATTGATTGTTTCCACATTCAAAATAAATATTCACCGTGATCATTGAGGACAAGGGGTTTGTTTGTAACAACGTTTGCAAAAGCCAACTGCACATTCAACAGTGTTTTTCCGCAAAACGAGATAATCTCCTCCACATATTTATCTCGACTTGCGTGAAAATACTTCTTTACCGCGTTCTCCAACTGGCACAATATTAAGAGAATCCATTTCATAAGAATAAATTTCTGAGAATTAATTTTTCCAACTAAATATGTTTTTCTTTGGGCCACAAAAAAAATAAAGTTGTTGTCCATGACCATGTGCATAAATATCCATATGCGAATTTTTTAAGCACAAAATACACTGGGCCAGGCCATCAGATTGGAGGTCCAAGCCCAAGAAAAAGTTGAAGAATTATTATTTAGCTCTCATTATCACAAAAAAAAAAATCCAATAAGTTTGGGTCTAACGGATTGCACTAGTCCCTCGCAAATCACAATGTTGTAAACTAAGTTTCAAATTGTCACTAAGAGATGTTTCCACATTAAGTACCCAACAACGTCTCAATACTATGTTTATCACATAAAAGATTGTTTTCAGAATTTTTTTAATATATACTCGGTCCCAAATATTATCAGGCCTTAACGAAGAAAATGTTGCATAAAAAAACAAATAAAATCATACAATATTTGATTCAAATGTCACAACTCTCAACAATTTGGTCCCAACGCAATGGCATGCTGAAGCAAAATCAATTAATTATCACAAAATGAAATATATATATATATATTAATTAAGAAGATTTTAATTTTGCCGTTATGATGTGTGAAGAAATAATAATGATTTGTGTAGATGATGAAATTACCCCTAATTTGCTATATATCTCTATCATAATTAAGAGACTCACAAGTCAATTCATATAATCACCCACCCTCACACAAAGACTCACAACATCAACCAATAATTTCACTTGGGAGAAAGACATTCAACTAATACTTGAATTATGATAATTTCAAAATAATTTTTTTCCAAATACTCCTCTGATTCTGTATATTGTACAAGATATAAGGTTTTATTTGATTCTATTTATTAGTCACTTTATTACATTTTTCATGTGAATTTACACTGTTACCCTTTATTTATCATGTGTTGACTTTGATATCATGAATTGTATTGGATATTAAATAAAGATAAAGTTGAAAAGTTATTAGTTTTTAAAGTAATGTCCATAAGGTTAAAATTTTCCTTAGTTTATTTTATGAAGATGCTGAAGCTAAGTGTTTGGATTAAGTTATTTTAAGTTGATAAAAAAGATTAAGTTATTTTAAATTATTTTATGGAGTTTCAGGTAAACATGTGAAAAAAGTTTTATCTTGATTCACGTCAAGTGTTTTTAGTGGGGTTTTCCAAGCAATCAGTTAATTCTATTAATTTTTCTTGTAAGATGATATAATTGTTACCATTGAAATCAATTGTCACTATCTTAATTATTGTTATTGTTTGATAAATTTAAGTTGTTACTTATTAAATTGTTATTGTTATTTTATTTTTTTATCCAGATTAAGGATAATTAGGTAATTTTGTAAAAAAAATTAATTGTAGAAATTCATGGTATTTAAATTATTTCACAGTGCAAATTTGAAGTTAACATATTTTTAAGGCCATTTCTTTGTTATCTTCCATTTTAACTTTCCCTAAATAAAATGAGGGTATATATAAAGACTCTGGAACTTGGGATCATTAATCATTTGCATAAAACTTTAAGCCAGTCGTTTGTATGCAACTCTAATGGCATTTCAAAATTTAAATTTAACCTCATTAAATTTTGATTTTTAACATTAAACCTATATCATTACTTTTCTTTATATGTTTTTTACATGGCATAATGGCACCGTACAATATATGCAGTGACCCCATGCAGTGGAATAAGAATTTGTTGTTGTGTATATAATACTAAAGAAAAAGTCTCAAATAGAAGAATTAATGAACAAAAGGTCTTAAAAATCCATAAAATTATCATAAGATCCTAAGAATAGCTGCTGAGATTGTTAAAGAAGGCTGGTAAGGTTGTTAATGACAACCTTAACAGCTACTCCTGAGACCTTATAGTAATTTTGTGAATCTTTGAAACCTTTTATTTATTAATTCTCTTATTTGAGATCTGATTGCAAATTTCCTTAATACTTATCTTTAAATTACACTTTTTTACTAACAAGAATTAGATTTAATGGAATGAGTTAGTCACTCGTAATATGGTAAATTAATGTTTAAATTTTCACTGAAAGATGTATCTATATTCAATACCCCAGCGAAAAAAAATTATATTTCTTTTACTTTGAACATTATTTTTTAATAGAATAAATCTATCGCAAAAAAGAAGTGAGAGTTAATCCATGTTTTTTAAAACCAACAAGATGCTTCCGCCAAATGGTTATTTATTAGTGAGTTCATTTTTTTTTAGGCTATGCTTAGTGAATTTTGTGATGAAAAACTAGTAGTGTGGTCCTTATTGGAACATTATTGGTGGAGCCACCAACACCTACACACAGCGATCACTCAATCAAAGGCAGAGAGGGAGAGAACAAATCACTAACGATGACTAATGTGAGTAATAGAGATTATTTGGTTTTCGACTCCACTCAGATTAGTGGGAATCTAATGCGAGTTCAAGATATTGAGAAGAAGAAGTGGTTTCGAGTTTAGATAGAAAAAAGAATATTTAAGGAGTATTTTTGTTTGGGTTTGATCGTTTTTTGAATGAGTTAGTTCATAGTATTGGGTATGGATGATTATTATATTTGCAGAGAACAAGTTACCTGGATGGGTGTGTTGAAGACAATATATGTCATTTTCTTGATGTTGATGATTAGGATTGGCAATTAAAAGTGATTCCCAACTTTACAAGTTCCTCATCCGTTATTTTTTACCCCTCATCTTAGAGTTTGCACGCAAGGTGTTTGATGATTTGCTAATCACAAAGCAGCATTATATTATTATATGCCTTTTTTCCCCCTCTCCTTATCAACTTTGGTTTTTATTCCTCCACACCCACTTCACCATTATTTCTAGCGTTTCAAAATCTCAATAACAGAATGAAGAAGAAGAAGAAGAAGGTGGATGCTTTACGTATATCATCAATCACAGAATTCACTATCTGCCAGATCTTTTATATATTGACTCTTTCTTTCTTTCTCTCTTTTTTCCATTTTTTCCTTTTTTTTCATTTTTTCTTTTTGCTTGGAGCTATACAAATTATGTTATTGCGGAGCATGGTTATACGATGAAACAGAAATCTTGTGATGCCCAGGTTTCAGGAACTGAGGTAGTAGTAGCTAGGAGAAGGAGAATCTGGTCCTGATGCCAAAATCAAATGGTATTATTGTGTGGTGAACAACCACTTTGAATAATATCACAGCTTTTCACCACCATTGAACTGCCTGACTCTGAGATACTCTGTAAAGAAGGTCTCCATGACTTGTTATACC
>JANTPZ010132259.1:0-11953 GCA_025593235.1 Vachellia pachyceras
TATGTGAATGCAACACAATGCACTGGATAAGACACGCTCTTAAAATAATTGAACACATGTGAATTATTGCTTCAACCTTTAGTGCTTCATTTTTTTTTGGAGGAAAAAGAAGGGGGGAAGGGAATCACGGGTAGCCCGGTACCCGTGACACCCGCCCGTTTAGACCCGTGCCCCGTGAACACGGGTCTAAACGGGCTAGACCACAGGTACGGGGTGGCCCGTACCCGTGGAATGCTAAACGGGCGGGGCGCCGGGCGCCCCCCGGGGCAGCCCCGCCCGCCCAATGCTCAGCCCTAATGGTATGTTTGAAATCAATAACCACTTTATTTCATTCATAGTTCGGAATAGGGTAAATATAATATTTAAAATATAAATAAGAAATACAGGCCATCGATAATATTAAAATCTGTTAGCATTTGAAAACCCTGGCGAGTGGCGAGAAGTTGTCATTTCGGCTGAACAATCCAAAATTGGCAAGTGGGAAGAGAGATTTGTGTGAGACTTGGAGATGGAGGGCGTTTCTTTTCTTTGGATCCAAATCCAATGGCTAGCTGGTCAACAACTCGCTTGTTTGATAAACTGAAATTGATTTTGATGGAAATGAAGATGTAAATGAATATAAAAATAAAAAAAATGAGAGATTAAAAAATCAATTTCATGGAATTGTATTCAATTATATGGTTACATGATGAAATTCATTTCCAATTCCACCATACCAAACATAGAAAATGAATTCCATTTACAATTATATGGTGAAATCGGATGGTGGAATTAGAAATGGAATTCATTTTCTATGTTTGGTATGGTGGAATTGGAAATGAATTTCATCATGTAATGGTTGAATCAGGTGGTGGAATTAGAAATGGAATTCATTTCTTATGTTTGGTATGATAGAATTCGGGGGTGAAATTGAAAATAGAATTCAAAATGGGTAGAAATAAATTCCATGATGTAACCTATAAAATTGATTTTTTAACCCCTCATCTTTTTTCTATATTTATTATCTCCATCTCCACCAAAATCAATTAGAGACACATACAGAGGTAGCGTTTCCCCATCGCCATAACCATAAGGGCACATACACACCTGGCATTCACAATTAATGAATTGACTTCTCCCTTGATTCCCTTTCAATCAAAACGTCATGTTCCACCTACCTCCCTTCCTTCTCCCACCCCACCAACTCTCTCTCTCTCTCTCTCTCTCTCATCACAGCCTGTTGCTACAAATTACAAAACTCCTTCCCATCCATCCCCATTCAATTCAACACCTGTCGTCAAACTCATTTTGTGGCCATCTTTTACTCACTTCAACCCAAACATGACCCGCCCTTCGCCCACCTCACCCTCATTGTTAAAACCTCACCCTTTATGTATTTATTACCACAAATATTTGACATTCAAATCACAAATTCAATACTTCTCTCAACTACAACTCCCACACGTCCCCAGCAATGGTCACACAGTACATATTAACAAGATAAATGCTTCCCACATTCTATGGTCTATCCTCAACTCGAGATTTTGTACGTGTAATAAAACATATTCAAGTGGTAGTGGGAGCATCATCCAAAGCACTAAGTACGAAAGTACTTGTAAGCAAAGCTGAACCGCAACAACAATGACATCCATAATTCATCCCCGGCAGGAAGACAATTCTAAATTATGATCCATGGTATTATCATTGAAATGGCTTGTACAAAACTACGAAACTAACCCATTGAAGTGGCTTGTACATAACTACGAAAACTAACCCATAAGCGATTGTGCAAACAAATTAACCAAAAAGAATATGGAAATGGGGCTAAATAAGGGCCCATTTCCATCCAACCGGGAGCCGCAGCCTTCACCTCCACCTCCCACAGCACAATCAATTCTCTCCTTAAGAACACAAGTCTAAAACAGTTCATCTTTGTGGTCTTTTTTACCTAAATCATGTGAATGTAAGTGGACAGCATATGTCTACATCAAAATGCGAACAACAGCAAGGCCAACCGCAGATATTGAAACAAGGGTCCCTATGCAGTATTTTATAACCTCATATTTTGCCGCCTCCAGCTGTGCTTTTAACGCATGAATTTCCTGAACATTCAATTACATTCACGGATTTAAATCATAAGAATGCTTCAATAACATGCTTCTCAAAGTCACACGTACAACATATCCTTACTCTATCAAGTTTGTTAGTCAGATTTGTAGTTTCAGCACTTTGATTGTTTAATTCGTCCCTTATTCTCCTGCACTTGCAAACAATAATCAAGATTATTTTTTTAAAAAAAAAACTCAACTATTTAATGCAAGTGAAAATGCTCGATCATGAACATGTTTTGGAATTTAAATCCCACCCCCTTTCAAGGTTTAAATCCAGCCGCTGCCCTGCAGTGACTTTATCTATCTCATATCTGCATCACAACCAATGTGAAAGCCCATTAAAAATCATGAGACCAGAAAATAAAACACAAGCACATAACTTGATCAAAATTGACTGCCATATAACAAACCTTAGTTCACTACGCATCTTCTCTATATCATTCCGAAGTTTCTCGGTTTCATGTTGCAACATTGAAAAATGATGGCCCTGCAAAACAAATTTTTTAGTATATGAGAAGTTAGACAAGCTAATGGTGTAAATGGAGATAAACTTCTGGAGTTATTTGTAATTGGCAAGTACCTAAAAAGGTAAAAGGAAAGTTTTTTGGCACTGCTATAAAGCTAGTAATACTACATGGTAGTGAATGTTAAGCTTTAAAGGGGCAATAAGAGCATGAAATAGGGTAGCAGAGATGAGAATGCTGAGAATGATGTGCAGTCATACAAAAATGGATAGGATTTGAATGATCCATGTAGCCAATTCCACTTAGTGGGGCAAAGCTTTATTGTTGTTGTTGATGAGAAGTTTGGCAAGCAAGAACTTTCATCCTTAAGGCCTTGTTTGGTTCAACCGAGAATAGGTGGAGTGAGTTTAATTAAGGGGAGGGGAGGTTTCTTGTTTGGTAGAAGTGGAGAGGAGGGGAGTTAACTAAAAGTTGACAAATCTACCCTCACCATTTTATTTATATTTGTTTCTTCTTTTTACAATATTGATATTAAAATTATTATTTTTTAATTTTTGAATCTTAAGAACTTATTATCTCACTTTTATATATGATAAAATATTTTACTGATTTTGAAACTCAGTTTATTACTTTCAAGCTGCTTTTGTAAACATTTTATATCTACCTAAAATATCGTAAAATTATAAAATCGAGTTAAAAAATGGAAAAAAAAAACTCAAGGTTACATATGTGTGTGTGTGTGTGTGTGAAGTATAGAGGTGAAGAAAATGCAAAAGAAAAAAGCTCATGCTTACATGTGGGTTTCGTAAGAGAAATGTTGGAAGAAAATGGAAAGAGAGAGAAAAAACTTTGAATCAAGAGATAGTGGAACTGGAATATTAAATAAATCAGGAACGGTGTCGAGGTTTCTTATTTGTGTAAAACAAAGCCTCAATTAAACGGGAAAAAAAAGATAAAACAGAAGGAAAAAATTGGAATAATGAAAATATACCATGGGTAATTTTGTCCATATAGGAAACAATTTCTCTCCCCTCCAAGAAACCCCAATTTTTTTTTTGGAGGGGGGAGTGGGAGGAGGGGAGGGGAGCACAGAAGGACAAAGTTATGTCCCTCACTTCCCCTTCATTTTTCCAACCAAACACACATAACCCCACTTCAACCCTCCCCTCCCTTAAACTCCCCTCAAAAAACCCTCAACCAAACAAGGCCCAAGGTTAAGAACTTAAGGTAGTATTGAGAACAATCAAGCAACAAAGATATTCCCACAAGAAGAGCGTGGTGTCCTTATACAAATGACTTAACGGGTCTAGGAAAATTTTTCCCCTGTCTATGTATTATCTACACTAGAAGAGTTGTTTCTATAACTCATTTAAACAAATAGTGAAGCCAAGAGTGCAATAAAGCAAAAGTATGTTTATCAATTGTAAAGCCTTATTATGTGTGTATGGAAATCTGTTGGGAGAAAGGAGTTTACAGATTCCGAGAAGAATTTACGGAATTCAAGAAGAATTTATAGATTTCGAAATGGTTTTTACAGATTTCAAGATAGTTTTTACGGATTTCAAGATGATTTTGTCTTGACTTGCGTGCACCATTAGGAATAAGGAATTCCCAAACAAGCACATTAGCATAAGGTGAAAAGGCATTACTTTCCTAATAAGAAAAACAAAAATCATATGACTGCACCATGACTGATAAAGATAACATTTGAGGATAAGATTAAAACAATTATTCTCATACACCCTAAAATAGGAAGAAGGAAACATCAATAATTTCTAGAGAAATTCTTGCATGCACCCAGTGTACCAAGTTACCTATGTACTGTCCAATGAAAACATGCCATGTTACATCAATTTAATATTCTTCCCTTTTCTGGTTACACCCCATTTATGACATCACTGCCCTTCCCCCATTATCCTAGCCAAGTCACATCAATTTATCAAATTCTCTCTCTACCCCCATTCTTCCATCTCTTTCACCTTCAACTCTCCTCTCTCTGAACCTCTTTCAACCTGGAATTCATCTCCACTATTGTCATCTCTTATGCTCCGCTGTCACCCCCTCCCTCTTCAATCTTCTAAAACCTATGCGGATTCATAGTTCACTGAAGATTCTGGCTTTCAATCTCACCTCCTTACATCGCTGATGGCAGCGGCAGTACCACGTCTTCCACCCCATCCCTCCTCTGTCTATTTCCTATCAAACAGTCAGCACTCATCCTCCACTGCATTCTCACCTCCACAATCCTCCTCATCCCCCCTCTAACTCTTTCCTATTCGACCCCACTTTTGGACCTACCTCTGCAATTTTAGGAGCGAGCGAGCATCAGATATTGAAATTTGGTAGCGAAGGAGATCTGAAATTTTGAGCTTTGGTGGCAACAATGTTAATCAACAATGCCAGTGAACTGATTATTTGATCCTCCTCTGTTTGCTACCTTTGACCAATTGAGGTTGAAGACGATTGTGTTTTGAATCTTAGTTGTGTGGTTTAATTTTGTTGACATTGGTTTATGGTTAATATTGCTCAGAGAAAAACAAAAAGAAAAAATAACTCAAAAATATGGAAGAATGGGGGTAGAAAAAGAATTTGAGAAATTGATGTGACTTGACTAGGATAATTGAAGAGATTGAAATGGCAGTGGCGTCATAAATGGGGTGGAACCGGAAAAGGGGAGCCAACCCCACGTAGGATTAAATTGATGCAATGTGACATGTTTTCATTGGACAATGCACAGGTGATATGGTGCACGGGTGCATACAAGAATTTTTATAATTTCTAAACCATATAAAGTCCAAACAGTACAGTGATCATCAAGCCAAAGAGATTACCAGCTAATAAATTGATGTTAACTAAATAGAGTATAACAGAACAAATCCTAAACAGCAGACGTCATTCATCTTAATATGAGATACTAATATTCTCTTTCCGATCGTCTTAATACTTGGTAAAAATCACCTTTGCCCTTTTAAGTCATCAAAGATTACATATATATCATATGTTAGAATGCTTTCGTTGGGAACTTTTAAACTAGATGTTCCTGTTGACAATTGTAAACAGCAGAATATAACAAATAAAGCAAATTAATTAGGCAGTGTGATAGAAGTTAAAAATATGAGAGATACCTAAAACCATAACGTTCTACTCAACACTACAAATCAACTCTTAAGTGAAAATCAGAGATTATCACAGTCGAAAATGAAGAACCTGCTTCAGCATCTTATATGGATGCATAAGTGTCAGACATTATGAATGGGAAAAAAGAAAATACGCAACATGTTGAACTATGGGAAAGAAACTGATTGTGAACAAAATTCAAAAGTCATAAGCAATAGATTTGATTTTATGATTTAAGACAGATAACTATTCACTTTATAGAAAGTCAGCCCAGGCATTCGAATGTTTTGCAGCTGCTTGGAAAAGAGGATAATGAGTACCTAGTGTTCGCAACAGTACCAACAAATGTCATTCATAAATCTTCAGCATCAATAGTAGTCTATGGAAAAAATAAATCTTCAGCTTTAATTACAGTTTATGGAAAAGATTTCATTCTATCTCAGCAATTTCACTATTGGCATCATCCACATCCAACCAAATGCCCTTAAATGTGTGAATGATACTAGATATGCATAATTAATGAGTACCTGTGAACTCTGCACTTCTGATTTGAATTTTGAAACGTTGGCTTCTTGAATCATTTCAATCTTGAAGACATTAAAAGGAACCAACTCAGAGATCTTGCATTGAATATTTTCATGTTTATTTACAAAAAGATCACTAGGAAAAAACAAAAGTTCCCACATTAACTAAGGGTTGGCCAAAAATTGATTTGGTCCTCATAAAAAGCTTGGAAATCCAAAAAAAAAAAATTATAATGTAGCAACAGAAGATCTTACTTTTTGTATTTCTCCTTTTGAAACAAATGACTGAGATGCATTTTCAATAGTATCATTCAAAACATCAGTTATGGCAGCAGTTATAGCTTCTGCCTGCTTGGACGGCACACCTTGACCTTCTAGTCTCCTGACCTGGAATAAATGATAGAATGCCACAATTATACCTGAAAAATACAAAAATTCTAGTGGGAAAAACCTTCTATAGACTCGACAAGGATTATCAAGCTTCCAATGTATTTGAAAAAAATATCAAAATTGCAGTGACCTTAAGAATTAGAAATCAGAGATGCAATCACTGAATAAGAAAAAATGAAGCAAATTACAAGGGCTAATGTGTCGACGAGAAACAATCGCTTTCCGTTCGAATTTGCCAATTGAGAAATGTGTCTACAGTAAATTGGTTTAGTCAGGGGCAAAATAGCTGAAGACATTCTATCCCATGAAGACGGAACTTTGGAAGCCCCAAAGGCTCCTAAGCCAATCAAGCCCATCCCTAAATTTGCTCCTAACTGCCCCACCCGCTTGCAAGCCGCAGCTGCGGCCATCAGATTCCGCGAGTAAAGCCCACCGAATATCTTCGGAAACTTCTTTCAAACCCTAAATTCCACACAAATCGCCTTCGCAGCAGCTAACCAAACAAAAGGATACAATCATGAACAGTTAGGATGAGCACAATTCCGGGGAAAGAAACAGATCAGTCCAGATTCCCGCTTGGTTCGTCAAATGCACTAAAGCACGAAAGACAGTAATTTCATCTTGCCTCCTACCTTATGCACGTTTTCAGCAACTAAAATCTAGGTAAACAATCGATTATCATGAACATATAGTTGGGGAAAAAACGGAAAGATGTTTCGTATTGGGAAGCGTGAGATGGAACGTACCTTGATCGCAACGCAAGGGGAAGAGTTTAAACGTGACCGTGAAATGAAAAGCAATTGGCAAGCTGCCCATTTCTTCATAGATGCCGTTGGATGAATCTAATTATTCACATTGCGCCACGTCATTAGAAAAATCTCTTGTGCGGCCTCCATGCTTGTTGAAACTTCGTTCCCAGAAGATTCTCGTAAATTGAGATAAACTATTTTAAAATCTATAAAAATCATATTGAAATTGATAAAAAAATATTTTAAAATTCGTAAAAACATCTAGAAATCCGTAAACTCTTTTATCTCAACGGAGTTCACAAACACACTGCATCTGTGCTCTAAATGCAACTTACTTCAGTTTTGGATCGAGAATATGTTGAAAAAGTGACTTTATGTAAGTGAATGTAAATATATGAGAAAAATTTTATCTCGATTTATGTGTAACGTGAAAAAAAAAGTGTTCTCAAACACCCCGAAAATCCAACTATATTACCAAATGAACCCTATCTTTGTGTCTAACTATCTATCATTATATCTCTTTAAAGGAATCCTTTGTTATCGTGCTTGTTTGATTAATGGTGGCAGTTGCTTGTTCAATATAATTGATGATTTATAAAATAAATACATGATAAGAGTTTTATTTCAACTTTTTTTTTTATACAAGAATTTTAGGCAGGGGGTTAGGCTCACCCACAAGCTAAGGGCAGGGCGAAATCTCCCTTCCTCTTAGGTCATACCAATGTTGGGCAGGGCGAGCCGTCAATTACCCTCAGGCGTTTACCTAAGCACCCAGAAGCTAGGATGCCTCCCCAAGCGCCGCGACTGGAATCACAACAAAGTGACCTTCCCCGGTATCGAACCCTCTTCCTTTGATAAGAGTGTCCAATACCTTCGCCAGTTCAACTTACATGAATGCGGTTGCGGACAAACACCAACCAATGCAAATGGAGCATTCAATGTTTCAGTACGAAAAGGCTAAAAAAAAAAAAGGAAAAAGCCGAGCAAGAAAAAGAAGTGTCCATGAGATGATGTTGGGCTTAAGAAAACTACTAGTCCAGCATCTAGTCAACGAACTCATCTTTGATGAAAAGGCAGACATGCAGCCCAAGAGATACCCAGAAATGCAAAATAACAAAAACTTCCGCAAGGTGGAACCAGTTGTTTCCCCATTCATTCCCACGATCAACCACTTGCAATCCTAAGTCAGTCTGAGAAAAGATTTTTTTTCTCTCTCCAAATTTTCGACTATGCGCTTTCAATAATTATAAATATAGGACCAAGTCTGTGAAAACGATCATATAGACTAGCGTAGCTGTGTGATCAAGAGGCTAGTTTTCTAATGGGAAAGCCTCTCCAGAGCTCAATTCCCTCTGGCATGTCTAGTGCTCCTAACCAAACACCAAGCATTTAACTGAAGCTATCATGAAGGTCCAACTTGTTGTTCTTGATTTGCATGAAGGGCTCCAAATTGATGCGGGCGGCTGGGCTTGATCTAGAGCCCTGTCTACCCGAGAGGCTCTCGTATGTATGGAGCGTGGGAATTCCCGTACTCGTTCGCACAACAAATAATAACTGCCCAGAAACTGTTGAGCATTGCTTATTGTTGTGCGATTAGGTTAGAAGGATGTAGTTTGCAATTACATCTCCCCTTGCTTTGCATGTGCATGAATATAATTGTATCTGTACATGCCGTCAAGTTACTGATGCCATCAATAATATCATATTTTTACTAACATGTTCTTGAAATTTGATTTTATTACCAGTATGATATATAAAAATAAGGTTAAATTAAATATTCAATAAATAAATAAAATTAATTAAACCACTTCGATCCAAATTTATTTGTTTGCAAATATAATCAACCAGGAAATGATGACCACTATGATAGGTATATGTTTTATAATTAATTACAGAATAGATGTGAATTTTAGGTATATTTTGATAAACTTTTCGAATATTTTATACATATTTAATTGTCTTATCTTATGCTCCTCCAATTTTAATTATTAGTTATTTCCAATGTTATATCAAACTAAGAAAAATATATAAAACTAGGAAAAACTTTGAAATTTTTCAGCTGTACTCATATATAATATACACACTTGACTTGAAAAGTAAAATCTAAACAATAATAAATTGAGGGTTAAATTGCATATTCACGTGAAAGACATAATTTATAAATATAATCAAATAAAATTTTTTCTTTCTAGCTTATAATTAGAACAAGAGTATCAATTATCTTCTGCTTATGCAATTATAAGATAAAAAAGAATCTTGCAATAAAATATAGTCACGCACAAAAACATTAGTAGTAAAAAAGAAAGGAATCACATTAGAAAATATAGAAGAAAGATTTGCAAACAAATAATATTATATAATAAAAAAAGAGATTTGAATTAAGGGAGCAGAATCGCCCATCATGGACATTCGATTTTCTTTCTATGTATACTATATAATAATCTGTTTCACAATAGAAGGGTTGATTTTCAATGAAGTATACAGTTCAAGGGGGAAAGAGTAAAACAATAGGAAGACTCTAGTGGGCTTCGCAGAAATGAGTGGGAAGCATCGTAGAAATTTCTCAGCGTTTTGTAAGTGGGTGTACTCTATTAAATGTCGAGTGCCATGAGGAGAAACGAACAAACAGGTACACAACATGAAAAATCGAGCTTAATTCTGTGACATGTGCTTGTGAGTAGCTAGAGTGCTGCATCATCCTTCTTGCTATGTATGTTTCTATGCATGCATGGATCAAGAGAATCTTCGGGGAAAGTTCCCGCTGAACATGACCGTACAAGTCCCTTGATATATTTATATATAAGAACCAACTCTGGCAATGGGATTCACAGTCACAGCAAGAACAGACATCGATCAGAAGAGAGAGATATGGAGATCGAGGAAGTAGGCAGCCAGGAAGCACTTCCCCTGCTCTCGTTGAATCATGTGTCGCTGTTATGCAGATCGGTGTGGGACTCAGTGAGGTTCTATGAAGACGTCTTGGGCTTCGTTCTCATCAAGCGTCCCTCTTCTTTCAAGTTCAATGGCGCGTGGTTAGCTAGCTAGCTAGCTACTTTACACACACACACATCTCCCCTTTAATTAATTTGTTTCAGTTTTCGATCATAATATTTATATACTGCACAGGTTGTACAATTATGGCATTGGGATTCACTTGATCGAGAACCCGGAGGTGGGCGACGAGTTTGATGCGTGCATGACCGAGGTGAGGCCGATCAACCCAAAGGACAACCACATCTCATTCCAGTGCAGGGACGTGGAGGCGGTGAAGAGGAGGCTTGAGGAGCTGGGGATGAGGTATGTGACGGCAGTTGTGGAGGGGGACGAAGAAGAGAGCAAGGTGGATCAGGTGTTCTTCCACGACCCCGACGGGTACATGATCGAGCTCTGTAACTGCGAAAACATCCCAATCCTTCCCATATCCTCCTGCTCCTTCAAGCCTCGCGCCCACAGCTTCAACTTCAAGAAGCCGCCGCCAGTCAAGTGCGGGTTGTTCATGGAGAATGTGATGATGGAGAGCTTGAGCATGGACCTGTTGAACTTCTCCTTTTAACTCCTTTTTGTCCTCCTCATCCATCATCTCATGCCTCCTCAAGATATTTCAAACACACACAGAATATTTAAGTTATTGTTGTTTGTTCATTTCAAGCATGTTCCAGAATGTATTAATTGTGCATGTGGTTTGTAAGTAAAGGCAGACCAAACAGGATAAAATGTACCGTCTTTTGCTCAGTTTGCAAGAACTTGTGACATATGTTTTGTTTGATGTTCTTGTGCTGAAATATTTACCCCCATTACCTCTGGTGGTTTCTGATGCTTGTTCAACATGTAAATTTGGATTAATAAATTTGCTGGTCAAGCTAACTTTTACTTGAGAATATCATTTAGCATGCAAATGAAATTGATACAAGGTCTGGATAGTCACCTACCTGAGTGGATCTTAAAATTTGTTGTACCTTGTAATTTAAGCTTTCTTTCATGAGTACCAGAGAATTTTATTCATGATTTATAAATATGGTTAATGTGTATTTTTAATAACGAAATATTACTGAAAAGGTAAATTTAACAAAAATGTTTTGAAATGTGCTTAAATACATATGACTATTTAGAAATATAGTAAAAATAACAACTCATCAAGTCTTTGATAATGTCCGTTAGCTTATGTTATGGAGTGGCAGTTTACATGGATTTTTGTTTCAATGCTAACGTGATAGTTGGAGAAGGGAGAAGGGGAAGTGATTTGGCAAAGCTGACTTCATCTTCTTTGATGATGGCAAGGAGAAAAATCAACCTGGCCTTCACCACCGCCATCTCTAACTAGTTCAATTTTACCATTGCGCCCCGAAGCCTCCCGCGACCGGCATCATCTCCATTTCCTGGAAGAAGTACTTGAAGACTCTCGACATCAACGTAGCAACCAAAATCAATTCCTTAGTCAACTCCATGTGTGCCTCCTTTGCCCACTGCTCCACCACCCCTTACCACCTCCCCTTAGCTTTCAAAGTTTTACTTAGATAGTGAATGAATGTTGCTATGAAAAACCAGTCACAAGGAGGAGTGGCGGACTAGGCAAGGGAGCAAATGGAGGTCGATGGATCCAACCAACAACATAGATGATG
>JANTPZ010132261.1:0-14391 GCA_025593235.1 Vachellia pachyceras
AAAGAAGGAAAAAAATAGGAAAGAGGAAAGAGAAAGAAGGAAAAAATAGGAAAAAAGAAAGAGAAAAGAGGAAAAAGTAGAAAAGAGAAAACATAGGTTTTGAAACCTAGGTTTTAAACTGAGGTTTTGTAACCAAAATAGCTTTTCAGAAAAAATTTTGTACTTGGACAAAACCTAGATTTTGAGTCAAAACCTAGAT
Source organism: Vachellia pachyceras (assembly GCA_025593235.1). Lineage (NCBI taxonomy): Eukaryota > Viridiplantae > Streptophyta > Magnoliopsida > Fabales > Fabaceae > Vachellia > Vachellia pachyceras. The sequence goes on from JANTPZ010132261.1 coordinate 200, forward strand.
TTTGAAACCAAACATAGGTTTCAGAATGGGTTTCCAAACAAGCCCTTATTGCCCGGATCAGCTGCCCTGATCCAAGTTCTCACACCATGATTTGTTGGGTTTGTTTGGGAAAGCGGTAGATAAGTTTTTTACTATTTATGAGGTAAATGTGTTAAGAAAATTATCTTATTTTATTAAAAAACACTGTTAAACACACATTTTGTGTTTCCAAATGTAATCCAAACAGGGCCATTGTTTCCTACAGGGTTGGAACTCACATCATATGTGATTTTACCCTAATAAGTAAATCATATATTGACCTATTTCAAATGGTTATGGGTCCGTTTAGATAAATGGTGGAAAAAGTGACTTTTTGGTAGAAGTTATTTTGGAAAATGAATTCTGAGTAGAAGTCAAAAGTGAAACGTGATTTATGTTTGGATATACGTTAGAAAAGTGACTTTTTTTAAAAAGGTAAAACCGTTTGGATAAACTTTTGAAAAGTGATTTTTGGTGATAAATTACATATTTATATATTCATATATTTTATTTTAACTATTTGAGATAATTTTGAAGATAAAGAAAATAATAAAAAATAAAAAATAGAGTAAACAAAAATATATGTAAATTAAATATTAAGAAAAAAAGAAATTTCTTTCAACTAACTACTAACACCACATAAATAATTGCATCATACAATTGTTCAACTAACCAATAATATGAAATAATTAATTTGATTATAAAGTCACTACAATTTGATCTCTAATTGCATTACGAACACATTGCATATGTGTTGAAGATGATGTTATATTTGGTGACGACGACCCGCTTATGTCAGGATCATCGGTGTCTTCGACAACACTTTCACTTTCAGCTCTCAAAAAATCCTCATCGGTTTCAGAATTTCTTCTGATAAAATTATGTATAGCCATTGTAGCACATACACTATTTGGAACTTGTATGCTAGCATATTTCGTAAAATCGCAAATCTTTTCTTCTAAACCCCAAAATTTCTTTCAACTGTACACCTCAAACTTAAATAGGTAACTCGGCAGCAACTTCCCTGATCAAATGCATACACCCATCAAAATCTGTGTCAAGGCTCAACACAAGTGCACCATTTGCAATTGGCTGGACCAGTTGAGCCATGGAAATCCTATTTGCAGGAAAAAACACAATTGATGGGATTCCTACAGAAGCACAATAAGCAAATAAAGCAGCAGAGGTGTCCCCTGTGGAAGCACAACCAACACCCACGAGAGGACGTTTCATTTTCATTAACTTGTTAACTTGGCTCACCAAAACAGTCATACCCAGATCTTTGAAACTCCCAGTGTGGCTGATCCCACAGTGTTTGACCCACAAATCGTTCATGCCCAGACACTCATTGCCATAACGCTCAGCCCAAAAGAGATTCGAGTTTCCTTCGAACGCACTCACGATGTCGTCACTGTCGATCTCGGGCAAAACCCATTCCTTCTTGCTCCAAACATCAAAGCCGTATGGGCATGTGGTTTTACCTACACGAGAGTCAAACAGGGATCGCCAGTACTGACTGTCGCATTTCTTTAGAGCTTCCATGTCGTGCTGAACGTCGAGAAGCCCACCAGATTGGGACCGATACACGATCTCGTCGAGAGAGTAAGACTCAATGGATGAAGGGGACAAACTTGGCTGAGAATCGATGGGGATGAGAGCCAGCTTTGCGGCAAGCCTCATCGCGTATGTTCTCATTGGTAGGGCGGCGATTCTTTGAAACCACCGCCGGGGAGGCGTTGTGGTTGTTGTTGTGAGAGAGAGGTGTGGGGGATTCAGGCTGGAAGTGAGCGCTGATTATGAGGTTGGATTCGGGTTATGGGTGGAGAAGAGAGGGTTTGCAGTGGAAGGAGAATTGAAAAGACTGGAATAGAGACAACGCCATCACAGTTCACAGACGCAGAGAGTGGAGCATTCGTGGATTAGCAGAGACAACGACATCACAGACACCTCAAATCCGTGGATTTATTGGTCACCGCTCACTCCCCTAGCTTCTACCGAGAAGCTCCTTCCCTGAGCGAAGCCCTTCTACGACGCCGCTCACCCAAACAATCAATATTAACCCAATCGTGATTTTGGACCAAAACGTGACTTTTGGGTTGAGCAGCCACTCATCCAAACACTCGCTATATAGAGTTTAAAAGCGCGTTTAACGATATATTTTTATAAAAGCATAATGTCAATTGTATATTTATCTCAAGCCCGTTGCGTTCCCGCAACCTCCAATCCATAAGGCTATAAATAAAAATATATTCGGCGTTGCTGTCATCTTTCCACTCTCGATCGTCTCTGTTTTCTGCATTTGATCTGAGAAAGGTAAAAGGTCAAACACCGCTTGTTCCAAAACGTTTGAGTAGCATCCCTTTCTACATCATGTTAATTCGAAATCTCCGTTTTTTTCCATATACATATATTAAATATCCCTATCTTCTGTAGAGTGAGAACTGGCTGTTCTTGTTCCTCTGTTTTCCTTGAGGTGTCGCCAAGACGCCAATCTTCAGTTGGAAAAAAGCTTCACTTCTTAAAATCTACTGTTTGGGGCTGGGATTTCTACTTCAATGGCACGGTTGGTTATGCCATCGAAGACTCTGGCTTTTTCGAGGAAGAGTTTACTGGGCTTGATCTCCACTGCTCCTGTGATTACCCATATCTAAGTTTTTTTTAATATTTTTTCCTTGTGTTTTTGCGACGTTGCGTGGATTGTAACATTGCCTATGTCGCGGGCTGTCTAGAAACCTTCTCTTCACAAGTTCACATATCACCTATGCTACCGTCATAAATCTTCTGGGACTGTTTTTCGTGTAGCAATAATTGAATATAGGTCAGATGTGACGCGTATGTCTGTATCTAGTCGGCGTTTGCATTCTCCCTATTTTTTGAGTCCGGCATTCAACCCATGGTTCCATTCCGAGCTGTCTGAAATGGTTCTCAGCTTCCGGGAGTTAATGTTTCAGTTGTTCTAAAGCTCGGCGATCGTTTGTATTATCATCCATCGTGATGAGTTTTCCAGTTAACCGATTACCTTCTTTGCATTCTAATTCTATTTTTTCTTTATTATTTATAAGAAAATTTTAAACTTAAAGGAAACATTGAATGCCATGGCTCATGTTTCTTTCCTATTGCACATTCAATATGGTGATCGCCTGTATTTTCGCAGCTTCAGGTAACTAGCCGTGTTAACTGTTTTGAGAATATAGCGAGGAATAGCATCGTATTGAGGCGTTTCCTTGCTTCACAGGTTAGAAATTTGCCCTCTTGTTTTTATGCTGTCATAAACTCTTAGACATTATAAAATCATCTGGCATTTGAATTGTCCCTAACTTGTGTGGTAGGTCATTTCCCGACAGAGGTGTTGCCCATTTCACCCTTCATTTTCTTCAGTAAGCTGATAAATTTCTTTATTCGACTTTCTTTTTCCTGATTGTTTGCTTACGTTTAAAAAAATTATTTCTTTAATCATAGAGACTCTTTTATCTTGTTTTAGAGAGTTAAGCAAGTGAACCGGAGGCTGGTTTGTTCAGTTGCCACAGAGGACTTGCCAAAGCAAGTTGAAGAACCTAATATGGAGACACCAAGAGAAATATTCTTGAAGGATTATAGGATGCCTGATTACTACTTTGACACAGTGAGTCAGGGAGGAGTTATCTAGTCATGTTACATCTGTGGTGTTGCAATTTTTAAGCGTTCTAGCTTTCCTTATGTTCATGTGTATGCATCGAATCAATACAGGTGGATCTGAGGTTTTCCTTGGGTGAGGAGAGCACAGTAGTTGGCTCAAGAATTACAGTGTTTCCTCGCACTGAAGGTAGAGACTAGTGGTTCTTGATCAGGTCTAGCAGAAGCATACGCATTATCTTATTATCATCTAAGCAGCATAGGAGTATGGATCTGCAAGAATTCCATTTATGTTTTGAATTGATCTATTTTATGGAACAGGTTCTTCTCCCCCACTTGTTTTGGATGGACAGGACTTAAAATTGATTTCAATTCAGCTGAATGGCAAGATTCTGAAGGTATGTATTGACAATTCTAGCCACTTCTCATAGTTATGAAAATTTTCTCAACGTAATGTCGAAGTAACTGCTTTGCCGCTGGCCAATTTATTAGGCCAGAAAGTTCAATTTGCATCAAGGCATTCCTATGTGATGCATTTGCAACATCATAGCTGTACGCCTTACTTATAATAACTCCAGGGGTTCTTTGCTTTGGAGATCACTTGTGTCATGTGGGTGGCACTGATGGGGGGTTGGAGTAGTATTTAGCATCATTTTCAATACTTCTTAGTTTCTTCTCATGATCATTTTTTAGGAGGATGATTACCATTTGGGTGCACGATGTCTGACCATCCTTTCACCTCCTAGTGGTAATTTTGTTCTGGAAATCATAAATGAGATCCACCCACAGAAGAACACGTCATTGGAGGTATATGGAAATTTCTTTTCTTGTGGAGTTTGTTTCTTCATTTTACTTATCACATCTTCTGTCAACCTGTCCTCCCACAGGCATTTAGTGAGGGGAAGAGATGGGCTTACTGTGAATTTGATTAACTGTAGGGACTCTACAAGTCATCTGGAAATTTCTGCACTCAATGTGAGGCTGAAGGATTTCGTAAAATTACATTTTATCAGGTTGGTATTTCAGAGTAGTTAATATGCTTCACTGATCTATGTTGTTTCCAAAAACACATTTCCTGATTCCACTTGTGGATTCTCATCTGTTGATAGGATCGACCTGATATAATGGCAAAATATACATGTCACATTGAGGCAGACAAATCATCGTACCCAGTGTTGTTGTCTAATGGAAATCTGATTGAGCAAGGCGACTTGGAAGTAATCTTCTCCAAATATGCTTCGTAATGAAACAAACGAAAACTATGAAGATACTATAATCATCCTGGTCATTATTCACATATTTTTGCATTTTTGCAGAATGGAAAGCATTATGCTGTTTGGGAGGACCCCTACAAGAAGCCTTCCTATTTGTTTGCTTTGGTTGCTGGGCAGTTACAGAGCAGAGATGACACATTTATCACTCGCTCAGGGCGGAAGGTATCTCTAAGGATCTGGACCCCTGCCGAGGACGTACCCAAGACTGCACATGCAATGTATTCTCTAAAGGCGGCTATGAAGTGGGATGAAGATGTCAGTTTCTTTTGCAATCTGAAATCAATTTGAACATGATTATTCATTTTGATATCATATTAAATTTGGACTTTGAGAATTTTCTTTATGATATGTTTTGGGAATAGGTTTTTGGTCTTGAATATGACCTGGATCTCTTCAATATTGTTGCTGTCCCTGATTTCAACATGTAAGCTAGGTCATTTTAAACATGAACTATCAGATTATTTGTATATAATGCTTTCATACAATATTAGACAGCATTAAAAACATAATCTATTGTTCTTGCTTTTTGATTGGTCAGGGGAGCTATGGAAAACAAGAGTTTGAATGTATGTCTCTCTTGTCAGCTTGTCTTGGTTATTTTCTTATGTTACTCGTTGAAGTTCTAATTGTCAGATTTATTTGCAGATCTTCAACTCCGAGCTTGTTTTAGCATCTCCAGAAACTGCTACTGATGCAGATTATTCGGCAATTTTGGGAGTTATTGGCCATGAGGTTTGTAATTTTTATAGCTTGGAATTCTAGAGCATAACTTCCTTGAAGATATTTTATTCAAAAAAGAAAAGAAATTTCTGAAGATGATGTCATTATCATGACCTGACTTTGATTTTTCTCTATGATGCAGTATTTCCACAACTGGACTGGCAACAGGTATTTGGTAGTCTTGCATACATTACATCAGATTTTTAATATATTTCTTATTCAAACTTGTACTAAGCATTGAATTTAACAATATTAGAGTGACTTGTCGCGACTGGTTCCAGCTTAGTCTGAAGGAAGGTCTCACTGTTTTCCGTGATCAGGCACTACCCCTGCCCTTTCTTGACATGCTTCATTTGAGAAATCAACAATATTTTTCTCCTGTGAATTTTTCAAATTCATTGTAATGAATTGTACTGATTATTTGTAGGAATTTTCGTCTGACATGGGAAGCCGCACTGTCAAACGAATTGCTGATGTTTCAGGACTTCGAAATTATCAATTTCCTCAGGTTACGTAAGTTTTTTTTAGGCTACTAATTACTGCAACTTCTGAGGTGATGGCTTCTATTAATTTTCATCATAGTTGATTATGCCAATACTATTGGGTTTTTTTCTTTGACAATTCATATGCAGAATTGATGTAATGTCTGGGTAAGCTCTGAAGTTTGCATCTGATTTTGCAGGATGCTGGGCCCATGGCTCATCCAGTGCGACCACACTCTTACATCAAGGTAAAAACGGTCCTTCCCTTTTCTTGTTCTTTCTGGAACAGTTTTGTTAAGATGCGATTTTAAACTTGTATTTACCCTTTACTTTTCATCTGACAGATGGACAACTTCTACACAGGCAAGTTTTTTTTTTTAATAATTTTGGTTTTCAGGTTACAAGTTAAACTAGACGTGTGCCCTGTGCACTGCGTAGAGTTTAAAGAATGAGTTGCACAATTCATAACTTGTGAATACTGCAACATGTTAAGGATTTTTCAGTTTTATCTAGATATATTAATTGATGTTTAATTCTTTGTGTTAGTTTGATTTTTATTATGATATCTACCACTGATGTCTGTCTCTTTTGGAAATACTTCTGGATTTAATGCTGATGTGGAGCTATCATGATGTTGAAACACAGTGACGGTGGGTTTAACATTTCTCTATTGCAACTTCTGATCTTCAATTTGACATGAACCTTTTCTTATGAAGACATTTGATTGTTTTTGTTATCTTTATTTTTCTGCAGGTCTATGAGAAGGTTTGACATTCACTACTACATTTTCTCAATCCTTCCTTGTCTGTGGCTGCTTTTTGTTCTAAATATTTCATGTATCAGGGGGCTGAAGTTGTCAGAATGTACAAAACCTTGTTGGGAAATCAGGGATTTCGAAAATTAAGAGTGCATCTTATGCCCGAAAATAGGTCATATGTTAGGATTCTATTGCTTGACATGCATAACTGTTTTCTCAAACTGCAATTAATGCAAGTCCTCTGGATTTTAGGGCATGGACTTATATTTTAAGAGACATGATGGGCAAGCTGTAACATGCGAAGATTTTTTTGCTGCAATGAAAGATGCTAATGATGTAGATTTTGCTAATTTCTTACTCTGGTGTGTATCCTAAATTTGAGTATTGTAGCACTGTTTTGTTCATTTCTTGCTAACTCTTGAACAAAACACAGGTACTCACAAGCTGGAACCCCTGTTATCAAAGTGAATTCCTCTTATAATCCCGGAGCACATGCTTTTTCTTTAAAATTAGGTAAATAATTTGAATCTTTACATTTCTACTTATTGATTGACTTGTACTATTGTGCGGAATTAACTTTTTTATTTTAATTTTTGGCTGTTTGTCTGTGATAATTTGATTGGTGGGGGCCTTTTTGCAGTCAAGAGATTCCACCAACTCCTGGACAACCTGTTAAAGAACCCATGTTCATTCCTTTGGCAGTAGGTTTGCTTGATTCAAAGGGCAAGGACATTCCTCTTTCAACTATTTATCACGATGAAACTTTGCAGTGTGTTTCAAGAGATGGTCAGCCTGTCTACACCACAGTTCTTCGGTTTACCAAGGTTTTTTGGAATTTTTAACTGATATTTATGGTGTGCATAAATGTTTTTAGCTGATATCTTCAAGGAAGATTTACTTAATCACACCTGTCAGCTGGGGTATTCTGATGGCCAATATCTGTAGGGAGGAAAGAAAGTTCAAGTTTTGAAACCATGTTATCATGTTTCCTTCTCAAGTCTTAAAAGCACAATATGATTTAAGTGAATACTGAATCTACTATATCACCATAGAAAGGGGAAAAACGACAAAAATATAAAAACCTAATCTACTATATTTCTGAGCATCCAAATGATGGGTTATTTTGGTTTATAATATGGTGGCTCTTTTCCTTTACATATCCGACTCATAATCATTCTCTTACTACACAGAAAGAAGAGGAATTTGTGTTCTCAGATGTATTTGAGAGGCCTGTCCCATCTATATTACGGGGATACAGTGCTCCAGTCCGTCTTGAGTAAGATCTCACTGATAGCGACCTGTTTTTCCTATTGGCAAATGATTCAGATGAATTTAACCGGTTTGTCTTCTTCACATTTCCATTTTTCTGTTGGCCTGAGGCTTAATATGAAGTATTTATTGGCCTTTTTTCAATGACCTAGTTGGGAGGCTGGGCAAATTCTGGCTCGTAAGCTGATGCTCGCCTTGGTGGATGATTTCCAACATAACAAACCATTAGTTCTGAATAAAAATTTTTTGGATGGTTTCAAGAGCATTCTATCTGACTCGAGCCTGGACAAAGTATGTTTCAAATAAGTTTACCTTGAGATTGCTCATTTTCTTTGATATCATTATTCATAGCAAACCATACAAATACTGATTGGGCTATAAGATAATATTTTTATTATATAGGAATTTGTTGCCAAGGCTATGACTTTGCCTGGTGAGGGAGAAGTAATGGACATGATGGAGGTTGCAGATCCTGATGCTGTTCATGCTGTTCGAACTTTTATCAGGAAACAACTTGCGAGTGAATTGAGGGCAGAATTCCTTTGCACAGTATGCCCTCTTCTGTGAAGTTGCCTACAATTATTGAATGAAATGTCTTTTATTCTTCATCGGTTGTCTTCTTGACTTGTAGACAATCATGTTACCCTTTTGCAGCTAAAAGATAACAGGAGCTCTGAAGAGTATGTGTTTAATCATCCTAACATGGCTAGACGTGCTTTGAAGAATATTGCTCTTGGTATATAAAGTTGTTTTTTACATAAGCATACATTCATATGCTTTGTGGGTAGCAGTTCGCTAATCTTTTTAATGTTTCCTATAGCCTATCTGGCCTGCCTGGAGGATCCAGAGATCACCAACCTTGTGCTGCATGAGTATAATAACGCCACAAATATGACCGAACAATTCGCAGCTTTGGCAGCCATAGCCCAGAACCCTGGTAAAACTCGTGATGATGTTCTTGCTGACTTCTATGGCAAGTGGCAGCATGACTTCTTGGTAAGTCTCCACTCCTGAAGTTAGTTGTATCTGGGAATAATCCTTGTCTTTAGCGCGCTCATGCATGTTTGATGCCATTTTATCAATTATAATTTATATGATTATGATGAAAATCAAACTTTATTTGTCCATTAGTAAGAACTGCTATCATTTTGTGAAGACTAACACCATCTATTAGAACTAGGACTGTGCAATGGACGGACCGATGGCCAACCCGTAACCTGTCCGTTTATTTTTTACCGGGTTCAAGCTAGCCCGCATGGTTGAAACCTATTTAAGCCTGGTGTAAACGGGCTAGTCCAAACCTGATTTGAAATAGGCGTGTTACGGGCTAGCCCGTTTACATTTTTTAAAAAAATCGTTTGTCCGTTCCAGTACCAGACAAGAGCCATGGTTCCAGACAAGAGCAACACAGAAATGATGGGGTTTACCGTTTTCAGAAGCGTGTGAAGCATGTGTTAATCGAATGATTCGAATCTATGGCTTGTGTTCTGGGTATGAAGCACAGTCGCGATCCAACACTCTGTCGCTGTCGTGGAACCTTGACCTCGATCGCAGAACTGGAATGGCCACGGACCGTGATCTCTTCAATCCTCCGACGGCCACAACAGTGAGGGAGAGTCAAGAAACGGAAGAAGAAGAAGACGACGAGGAGGAGGGGGCAGAGGAAGAGCAAGAACAGGGGCGAAGAAATCCCATTTTCGTGTTGGGTATGATATCTTCTTCTTCCTGGTAAAATCCCATTTTTGCCGATTGCCATTGGTATGAGCTCTCTCGCGAAGAAATTTTTTTGCAGTGATTTGATTTCATGGGCAGTGGTGATGAAGGCGGAGCCGGGGGTAGCCTTAGAGGGGATTTTGGGAGAGGATGGAGAGGAGGAAGGCGATAAGGGTGGGGCTAAGGTGGTGTTGGCCGTCGCCATCGCCATCGCCGTTGAGGGTAAAGAATGAAGAGAGCGACGCTTCTGAACTCTGAAGAGGGCAGCGTCAGCGTGTAAATGAAGCTTCTGGAGTCTGGACTGGAAAGGCATCGTGTAAATGAAGCCTTGATTGTGCAAAAGGAATAAAAAACCTGAATTGAACATTTGAGGAATCGAAGGCAGGATCTTGAGCATTTGAAACCCACCCATAAACCATCAGACCAAGGCTACTCATTAGTTTAAGAAGCCAAATATCTATATATTATAATAAAATTAAACATAAAATTATTATAAATATATAAGGGCGGGCACGGGTAGCCCGACCCTGTGCCTGCAGCCTGTCCCGTTTACTGTGTTATCCGCTCGTTTCAGGCCATTTTCGAGCAGGCCCAAACGAGCAACTTTTCGGGCAGGCTCACCTGGTTGCGGGCTTTTTGCTCAGCTCTAAGTAGAACTCTGCTCCTTTCCTCCTTTCTACAAGGTGTGTCTTAGCTTTCTAGACTCAGTAGATTGCCAAATATTTTGGGCCCGTTTAGTACAGTGGAATTGATTTTGATAGAAATGGATATGGATATAGAGATGGATAAGGATATGGATATGGGTTTTAAAAGTACGTTTGGTATGAAATGGAAATGGAATCTAATTTTTATATAAAAAGATTGAAATGACCTTTTATATTTAAAAATGAAAAACTCAAAAAAAAAAAAAAAGCTTCATCGTCTTGCTCAAAGGTCACCGAAGCTGGTTCACTGGAATGAAAAGCTTCATTGTCTTGCTCGAAGGTCGCCATCAGTGCCTTTGTCATCATCATCGTCTCCGTCTTCACCTCTCCATTGCCTTTGTCGTCATCGTCGTCTTCATCGCCATCAGTGCCTTTGTTATCGTCTTCGTCTTCATTCCAGTTCATCGAATGTCGCCAGAGGTCACCGGGCAAGTGCTGCCGACAATGGGGTATGTGCTGCAAGTCATCTTCACTGGGGTGGTCGACATCGATCTGATGAAGAAAGAAGACGAAATCAAAGAAGCTGAAGCTCGCCATCTGATGTTCCATGGCTTGCTGAAGCTGAAGGTCGCCGAAGAAAGTCGCCGGTAGTGGCTGCGGTGCTGGGGTACTCGACGTCAATCTGATGAAGGAAGAAAGTCGGCGGTTGTCGTGGATGAAGAAGGAAGTCGACGATGGTTGTTGTGATGAGGGGGTAAGGATGGAATTATGGAGGTGGAATTAGAAAACTTTGGTTTTGAGATGGAATTGGTTTTGGTGGAACTAGAATTTTCTTTCCCGCGCGATGCGCGGTAGATTTTATTTTTTTGTGTTTTAAAAAAGATGTCACATTATAATCACCGTCAATACAATATATTTACATAAATAACCCCAACACTGTGTCACAACAAAATTAACATTTAATGGTGTAACAAAAAAAGTTAACATAAAATGATAAATCAACAACTATAGACTCTATTGCTTAATAACCAAATGACATGCAATTACATTGAAAGCATTTTGCTTACCTCTTGAAACTGCAAACATCAAATTGTATCTCACAAATAAGATTTCCCTACAACCATTTACATTCATTCTGATATCCAACAACTTTAACACTCCATGCAGTCATTATTTCAATTAAAATACATTTCTCTACAACCCTTTATTGATATATTTCTTTCAATTAAAATACATAAACTTTAGCATTCACACCTATTTCATTCCATGCATGCATTAAGCTTATGCAATAATTATAGTTTAATAACTAAACATTTTCAATTGCCTGAATTTTATAATTGAAATGTATATTTACTATTAGCACATGTTTTAATATTGAGGTTTACATGTGGACTTTAGCACAATATTACGTTAGAAGATAACTACCAAATAGGCAACCTCCACTGCCTGCACTACTATAGCCCATGCATGTGACTTTGCTTTAACAATCTAATCTCAATCCATTATGATCATAAATACAAGACTACGTTAATGAGAAAGCGAGTTAAACTACAAGAAGTTGCTGAGCAGAACAGAGACAAAATTAAAATAGATGTCCTACAACTTGCTTCATAAAAATCCAGAGGTGCATATTTCATAAGTTCTCACCTGGCTCCTCCAATTATGCAAATTGTGTTCACCAAACTCTTGTTGGGGCATAATCATTGTCACCCATGGCAGATTGACTTTCGAGAGCTCAAGTTGATTTATGTCATTGCAAAGGAAAGCGAAACTGTTCCTTTTCTGCATACTATCTTTCATTTGTTTTATCTCTCTGTTCCTGCAAGAACAAAAACATATGCTTTAAATATCTCATTGACATATTAAAACTTGGGTTTGATTTGGTGTATAAATATAATGATTTTTTTTTTGTTTTGGGGGGGAGGGGACACACACACTCTGCTGACCTTTTGATAAGAGTTCATTTATGATATTGTTGTAATATGCAATGCCTTCTTGGTTCACTCCTCCTTTGAGGTTGCCCCTTGAAAATAATTTAATCATGAGATTAATTAAATACTATAAACTAATAATCCAAATTAACCTCTTGAATCTCAAAATGGGAGGGGACCGGTTATTGAACATTCAATCTAAGGCAAATAATAGGAACAAATGCAGGAAAACTCAGTTTTTTATCAGTTCTCACTGGGTAGTACTCTGGACCAAGAGATGGAAAATCTGTACGCAATAAATCCAACATCCTTCATCAAAGCCACATCTCCCTAAAATTTTTTTATGCAAGAAAAATATGTAATCAGTCTAGATGAAAGTGCAGTTCAGAAATTAAAAGTTTGAAATATTTAGACAACGGAAAAGTACCTTGTAGCAATGATATGATTTAACAATATGTAATCAGCTATCATTTCTATAAAACAAAGAAAATGTTTCAACCCTCGAGCGTTTATGTAAGTTTGATAATAATATTTAACTAACAAAAACAGGCTCTTGAATAATATTATTTCTAATCTTGCTTCTAAAAAGGATGAATTCCACATAAACAACTCTTCATAAAGTATTTCAACGAAAACACAGAACATTAATCATCTAGAGCGCTGCCAAATTAAGAAGAAGACATCAAGTTCCTTGTTATCATTTTTCTAAACAGAAAGGATTCGATCGCTTATATGTACAGATTGATATAAAACAAACACATTCATTGTCGAACAAAGACTAATAAATCAAACCTAAAAATAGGCAATAATAGCAGTGATAAAGTTTGAACTAAAAATATATGACAATTTAGATAATACACCTTAAGCTCCAGATGTGATACTCCAAAATCATCAGCAATGGAAACCATCCACAAAATCCCATCACTAAGAACCTTAGGGTTATTGTGCTCCTTCATAATCTTGTAGAGCTAGAGAAGAAATAAAATAAAATAAAACATAAGGATTCAACCTTTTCAAAACAAAAAACAACTCAAGGCAAGTTCATATATGAATATTTTAGCTTGCAACTTTGGTATGCCTTCTTTCTTATGACTTGAAGTTTAATCTTCCCTTAATTAGCAAAACCATATTAGAACATTAAAGTTCCAACATAAATATAACATGTATCGAATCAAATAGCCAATATGCTTCTAACTAAACTCCACCCTGCAAGGACGACGACAACAACATACTATATTCAATAGGCAAGAAGTGCCATGACATATGTTAAATGCAGTTCCCCCCAATAAAATCAAATTAAAAATTGATAAAGATCAATGTTGAATATGGCTTCACCCCCAGACCATGTGAAATTAGAGACGGTGCAGGTACAATTGCAAAGGACAGCAGAACCAAAAAAAGCAATCAGAATTGGAACTATAGTAGTAATGAGTGAAAGTGGTGGTGGTGGTGATCATACTTCATTTGTATACGGTTGAAGACAGCAGAGGAACAATCAATGCCCTAGAATTCACAAAATTTGAAGTTGGTTTCAACAGAAGGGAAACTGCATGATACATCTCCAAACTATGGGCAATATAAACTTCAAAAGGTAATAACCCCTACGCAAATTTGGGACCTAAATGAAAACATCAACTCCTGGTAAAAATTAATGGCAATAACCCAACCTAATGCCATAAATTTGACCATAATTATTATACTCATGAAGAATGGATGGCTAAGGGCATTGCAAGTAAAGGTCCAATCTAGGCCCAAAGTCCTCCAAAGGTTTC
>JANTPZ010132265.1:0-36658 GCA_025593235.1 Vachellia pachyceras
CTCAGGACCCTAACTCAGGGGGTGCAAATTATTTTTTGAGAGTATAAATATGATTTATTCTTAATATCTTTTGAGAAGAATTTGAGTAAAAATTCAGTTGGTTCAACATTAGTAAATAAGTGGGTGCAAAATAAATCACATAGTACTAATATATACCTAATTTCCTGGAAGTCAGGGGGTGCGGCTGCACCCAGTGAAACCTTAGTAGGTCCGCCCATGTATATGATTCAAGGAGGTTATGGAAATCTATGCATTATGTATGTTGCTTATATCAAGTTGTATGACAATTGTATATAAATATCTATAATATGATACATGGTATGTATGTTGTATAATGACCCAAGAGTATTGTTTGGTAAGTAAAAGTAAATATAAGCATGCAAGAAGAAGAGAGAACATGAAAGATAGTCTAATCCAAAGCCCTTGTTAAGAAGCAAATTTTGAGTAACAGGGAAAAATAGTACATAGAGTCCAAATTGTATGAAATTTTCAAGTTAAATACTACACATTTCAAGCTTTAAAATAAGCCAAAGTTTACTGAAATTGGATGTGTAGATAAAAATATGATTTTCTAAAGTTGAAGGAAAAATCTGGAAAAATGAAAAATGACCAAATGAATAGTGCTTCTTCACATGTAAAACTATATTAATTGGTCAAGAGATTGGACAAGTGAGTATATTTCTCCTGTAGGAGACTTAAAGGACTTAAGTTAGAGACTTGAACCACTAAATTCCAATTTTCTAGATTTAGTTATGATTTTTCAAAGTTGTCCAAAAAAAATGGAATTACCAAGTGAGTAGTAACAGTGAACAGTACTTATTCCAAAATTTTAAATTTTCACTTGGTTGGCTAATGTTAAGCATTGAATGGTCGTAAAGTGGTTCATAATCAATCTCTAATACAAAGTGAAGTAAGCTAAGTAAGGTGTTACAATTACAGGGTTGGAATTTGAAGAATGAAATAACGAAATATTATTACCAGTTTGCAAACATCTTATGGCTATGTGTATAAATAGTACATTTGTGATAAATAATGTAAAAGTCCTCTATAGTGAAGGAGCTGAATCCTCACAATACTACATATGAGCAGCATCAGCGGTAAGACTATTAGGGGTAACTAGTTTATAATATTACATTTATAAGCATGACTTCATATAATGGTCTGAACATGTGTTTAAAACATTAAACAAGTTAACCTAAGGGTCCTAGGATCAAACCTGACTCATTGGGATTCCTAAAAAACATATTATGCAAGATTTGTCTAAAAATTTTAAATTTTTTTTCATAAGAGTCTATTCCAATTAAGTTATCAAAGTGGTATTTATAAGAAGTTTAGAATGGACACGATATTAGAAGGGTGTGACAAATATCAACCGTATGCAATTGAATTTAGGTATGCACAATCCTTAATGAGAATTTAATCAATTGATTTAAATTAAAATATTAAATTCTCTCACTAATCTACATACCCATATAATAATTTATTTCTCCATATTATGACTTAAATATTACTTTGCATTATTTAAGAAATTAAATAATTACTACATGTAATAATTAAAACAATTTCAGCAACTGGATACCATGCAAAAATAAGTTTTGCAATTAAATTAGAATATTCTACAATTTTGATTAAATAAATCATACATGGGAAAAGCATAATTAAACTCAATAAATAATCTAAAAACAATTTAATTAAATATTTAACTTATGGCAAGTAATAAAATTACCATGCAATTAAAAGATAGAAATAGAGCTAAATGAACTTTATTTAGCATAAGACATTATATAGACATGGCCCAAATGAAAAACAACTAAATTGAGTTCAACAAAAGAAATGTCCTGGATTAATTCAATAATTGAATGACAAATAACAAATATCATATAATGCACTGATATGCAAAATTTAATTGGGAGTTTAAAATCTCCCACTCATTCATGTAATACCTCATGGGAAAGATCCTCCTCGTTGAGTGTTGCAGAAAGGATCCACTGGAGCATTAGTCATGAAGTTGTGGGGGACTTTACCTAGAAGCTTGACGGGCGGATCTTTAGTCGCTTTAGATCCACGTCAAAAATAATTAACCGAATTAATGTAATATAGCAGTAATCCAGGTCGTGTTCACTTTGAGGAGCCAAAAATAGTGAAATTAATTCCTAGTAATTGAATGCGAGTAACCTAAATTGAAAATTAATTTGAGGAATTTTCTAAATAAATGCTGTGAATTAAATTGAAATTAAAATACTTTTTTATTATTTTTTAATAAAATAATTGAAATGAATCTTGGTAAAAGAAATAGAAATAAAACATAGGAATAAACGATGATAATAATCAATCATCCAACTCAACAACGCGTGCAATCATCCCTTCAATAGATATGGGAGTTAAAATAATGAATTAAAGAATTATAATTAAGCTTTAATCCAACAACCGAGCCACCTCGAATTGTCACCAAATATTTTCCAAACTTCTAATTTACTAACTGCCACCAGAATAGTAAAGAGGAATTAAGGATAATAAAACCATTGCTTAATTGTAACTCTTAAATTCAAATAATAGAATTAAAGCTAGCAAAAGATTATCTGATCCAAGATTCTAAGACACCTTAGAAAATCACAAAATGTTAACTCTAAAATCAATATAAATGTCATACCAGAATATTATAATTGAAATTAAAATTAAATCAGCTCAATATCAATTGCTAAACAATAACTTAATCACAATAATCTCCAAATAAATCATATTAAACAATAAAGATTTTTCCAATAATCAGAAAACTATCATAAGACTTAGAAATTGTTAAACAATTATCGGACAGGAAATTAAAGCAACTAAAAACTCCCCTTTAAAGACTCAAGCTCCTGTCATTGTTGTTGAATTAGAGAATTAAAAGACTTCACCAAGCCTTGCCATCAAGAATTCCAGAATTCAAACGCTACTGCCATCACCTTTAGCCAAGCTGTGCGACGCATAACGCTGGAATTGACAAAATAGAGCAATGGCCACAGGGATGGCGAAGATGGAATCTGAGAGTGGGCGAGTGAGCAACGCGAGGTGAAGTCTGCGAGTATAATGGCTGGGTGGCGCGCTGTGTGGTGTGTGCGTGGATGAATTGATTGGATGATTGAATTGCTCCCAGCGTGGATGATTGAAGGCTGCCGCTTTCTTGATTGTTCCTGAAATGAATATGCGCGGCGTGCCCTTTTCCTGTGCGTGAATAGATTAATATATATATGCCAGTCCTTGATTGACCTAAAGGAATAAAAAAAAGAAATAATAAAAATAATAATATAATATAATAAATGGAAAAAAATGAAATAAAATAAAATGAATGGATTTATGAATTTAGTCCTTTATTTAATGAATCTCTAAGATAATGCATCATTCAGTAGATCTGCTATTTTAAACTCAGAATCTTATATTTTATAGTTTAAATTCAAAATCATAGATTTACTAATTTGAACTCAGAATCTTTTAAAATTATGTTGATAAATATATTTAATTTAAATTTATCTTTTGATCCCAATTTCTTCCAAGAATACTAATGGCTTTAATTTCATATAATAATCATTAATCATAATTAGTGGAATTAAACTCAATAAAAACCCAATAATAGCACTAAAATCCCCTAAAATGCTGTAAATTCACTTGATAAAATATAATTATTTCAAACCTACGTTAGCCAACACTATTTAGTCATATCTTCTGGGATATATGGGTGTCTAGGTGCAACAAACTTTTTCGGACAAGATGACATTGAGGCAAGAATGCCCACTCGAGTCTAGTCAAAGGCAGGATGGGACCAAGACCTTATGGCTCAATGTAAATTCTACTCTGGATAAGCCACTACAATCAGAGAGGCATCAACTAGAAGGGTGGGGTTCATGTCTCTTGAGGTTGATGGCTATGTTATAAGCTGGGGATCAAGTGAATGTGAAGGTATCATTCGCGGAGAAGATGAAAGATGGATAGGTGGGTATACATGCAAACTTGTATAGGTGCCCCCAACCATTGCTGAGATCATTGCAATCATTCAAGGTCTTCAAATATGCTGAAACAGAAAGTTCATGAAAGTGAAGTCATAACTGATTGTATAGAGGTTGTTAACTTGCTAACAAGAGCTTGTGATACTAATTACCCTTTTAGCGATATCATAGATGATGCTAAATTTTTTACTTTTAGGAATTGGCAGTTTTTGATTAATCATGTTCCCATGGATAAGAATGAACAAGCAGACCAGTAAGCGAAGCCCACAACCTTGTAGAGAATTTTTGTTTCTTTGATCAGTTATACCCTTTTTTTTCCAGTAGGCGGTATTGATGATGGAATGTAGCTTCTCATCTATTTTTCTTTGTACTTCTCATTTGACATAATGATATTCAGTATTTACGTAAAAAGAAAAAAAGAATCCGAAGAAAAGGAAAAAAAAAAACAAATGTCTGGCAGGGCAGTGCTGCACATTGAAGCTACGTGAGCTTGGACTTTAGAGTTTGGGCGCAATTTTAATAGGCTTGAACTTGACCTTTACTTCATAGTCTTGTAAGTGTGGGTTTGAACTAGTGAACATTTTTTAGCCCCAAATCATTAGGCTTGGAAGCACAATATATATATATATATTCTCTTGGATTAGTTTATGGTTTGTCTCACCAATGAATATTGAATCTAACAGAAGGGACTAACCCCCCACAACATAGTGAAGCAAGATTTGAATTACTATCAGAAGAAATGCATTTCATGCCCAGTAGTATCTAGAAAAAGATTCTATCATCTTCCCTTCCCATCCTATTCTATTATCATAACCATTATTTCAGAATTTACATGGTTCATAATTTCTCTTCAATAAAATTGTTATCAAATGTTAAATAATATAATACTAAATCTGAATAATTTAAACGTTGATTTTATGAGTATAAAATGAAGGATAAGAGAAAAGGTGGGAAAGGAAAATGATATAATCCCCTCTCTTGTTAATTACTAATTTGCATTATTGTACTTGATATATTGGTTATTGGATAGCAAATTTACTTTCTTTCTTTTTTATGTTACTATCTTACTATTGGAATCAATTCTGTTTAAAGCATTACAAGGCACTAAATTTGGGCACATCCTAATATGGATTTTAGTTTCTTTTTTTAATGCCAAGTGATAATGATTATCTGTCAAAACCGCTTTCCTAGATTAAGAAGTGAATGGAGAGTGTGGTTAGTTGTAGTCCTCATATGGGATAATTACATGGCTTAAATTTAATATTTATTTTATTTGTACTTAATTCAATATTAAAGGAAACATTTTAAAAATAAAAATTATTATATTAATAATCATATAAATATATAAAAATTATTGTCCAATCAATAATATATTGTATATGAAATAAAATACAAATATATAAAATGATAAACACACACACATACACACACATAAATTGTTAGTTTTAATTAATGTTAGTTAAGGATAGATTTTAAATTCAATATTGGCAATAACTATATTTATAAAAAATTCATTCTTGTTTTAAAATTTAAATATTTTTAATTTGAAATTAATTTGTATTAAAAATTTATAGTAAATACATAAAAATTCTTTTGAAGTTGTATCCATTTAAAATTAAAATTATCATTCAATTTATTGAGGTGATGACATAGAGACCATGGAAATAAATCATAGATAAAGGGCCTTAGAACCAAAAAGAAAATACGAAAAGGTCTATTTAGAAAATCCAATACCATTACATGAGAACTTACCCATGTTGAATATTGAGGTGATGAAATGTCACTCAACAAAAAATACTAAGGTGAAATGTGAAGGACACAAATCAACGGAACTAATGATTTATTACCCAAATGCGGGATCCATTTGGATTAACGATATAAACTATATACTTTTACAATGTGATTTATTGTATACGAAGAAAGTATATATATATATATATAAGATTGCTTACATGAAGTCTGTATTACATGAACGTGCTTTTATAATGTTATGGCAGACAAAGCCACAAAAGCCTGTACAGTTCATTAGATTGATGATGACGATGACACATTCACTAATTCTTTATTTTATCATTTTAATTAATAGGATAAGTAGAGGGAACTGTATTTGGTTTCACAAGACATGACTCTTTATACATCCTCTAATCCTTTATTTATACTACTCGTCTCGTCTTCCTAACTGACAATTTTCTAACTGACTCTAATAACCACGTAACAAACACGGGTCTTGGTTTCTTGGAATTCCATTCTAACATTTCTGAAGAATTTTGTAAAGCTTGTGGAAGGAATGGTGCCTACTTTTTTGTTGGGTAGCAACACTACAAAACGTGATTGGAAGAGTGATGGAAATTCTGTCATTAATGTGTTAATTAATGAATTTTTTTCAAAAAGAAAAAAATTTGCCGGTAATGTGCAATTTTAATTTTTTTTGGGTAGTGGAATTCACATGAAAGCAGTCAAAGTCATCTGATGGAATAATGCATTATTGGTTTTGAAAGGTAGGGCATTTCTACTCTCTCATGTTAAATTTCTTCCTTTCCGGCTAGTTGTTTCCCCACCCTTCGCCAGCACCCAACATGTCTTGTCACATAACCATAAACGCTGACCTGAGTCGTCGTCCTAGCACAAACGTCACTATAATGCTAGGGCGATGTGACCATTCCATCATCATCATCCAATAATATCCTAACAACCATCAGAACTTACCCATGTTGAATATTAGTTATGAAATGTCACTCAAAAAATTCTGAGGTGAAGTGTGAGGGAAAAATGTTGGGCCCACGAACTAAATAGACAGTAGCCCAACATGGATGTTCTATAAAATAAAGTATGAATCTGACTGAGGTTTATTTTGCTGTTTCATAAAAAGCTAGGAATAGGAAATATAAGCTAGACATTTAATTGAATCAAGTATTAGTCCTCAAATAGCTTGATTTGTTTGTAGCTTGTTAATATACTACCTCAATTCTCAATATAAAATTTAGTTTGTAGTGATATTTACATTATAAACTAGATCTTCTATGAAAGACTTGAAGTATTACATATTATAGTCCAACATGATCACATTAGACTTACATTAAGTCTGATTAAGTAATCACCTAAGAAATAAAATGTTAAGATAATTGAAATGCTAGTAGTGGATTGAGATATGTTAAAGCCTCATTGAAAAATCTAGACTAGAAAATATAACTTTAACTACAATCAACACTTACAATGAGTACATTTAAGTGTTGGGACCGACATCTTCCTTCGACTCTGTAAGAGTCAAAAGAATGCTTCTATGTAAGGACACAAATCAAGTGAACTAATGATTTGTAGCCCAAACGTGAGGCCTGTTTAGATTAGCGAAATAAACTACATACTTTTACAATGTAATTTACTCTATACAAGGTAAGTATATATACAAGAGTGCTTACATGAAGTTTGTATTACATGAACATGCTTTTATAATGCTACGACAGACAAAGCCACAAAAGTATGTACACTTCATAGATTGATGATGATGATGACACATTCACTAATTCTTTATTTGATCATTTTAATTAATAGGATAATTAGGGGGAACTGTATTTGGTTTCACAAGACACTCTTAATACATTCCCTAATCCTCTATTTATACTACTAGTCTCCTCTTCCTAACTGAAAATTTTCTAATTGACTCTAATAACCACGTAACAAACACGGGTCTTTCTTTCTTGGACTTCCATTCTAACATTTCTGAAGAATTTTGTAAAGCTTGTGGAAGGAATGGTGCCTGCTTTTTTATTGGGTAGCAACACTACAAAATGTGATTGGAAGAGTGATGGAAATTCCGTCATTAATGTGTTTATTGATGAAATTTTTCAAAAAGAGAAAAAAATTTGTCGGTAATGTGCAATTTTAATTTTGTTTGGGTAGTGGAATTCTAGATATCCACATGAAAGCAGTCAAAGTCATCCGATGGAGTAATGCATTATTGGTTTTGAAAGGTGGGGAATTTCTGCTCTCTTTCCTGCTAGTTGCATGTTTCCCCACCCTTCGCCATCACCCAACAAGCCTTGTCACATATAGATCCAACAAAAAGGGTGTAAATACTTGCAGCAGTAAAAAAAAAAAGAAATAAAATGACGTTGCGGTAAATATAAAATTGAGTTTGAGTAATATGATACTTGCATTATATTAATTGTAAATATGAAGAGATCTCATTACCCCTAATTATTTAAAGTTAAATCTAAGAGATATGTGTGAAGGAGGATATGGAAAGAAGGTCTTTCATTTTTGCAACTAATCTAACCTTATTCTTATGAGATTCCAACTTAATTTCATGATTTCTAAAAATGTGACCGTGATTTTTTTGCACTGTCGAGGATACGTACATCCCCAAATAATGTCTTATCTCTGAGCTAGGAATAAAAGAAGGCGAATGTTCTGATGCCTTGCAAATATTTGTACATATTTGAACGTTAATTTTCCATTCAGGAAAAAATAAAAGAAGGCGATAGATAAATCGTGTGGAAGCGGTAGAGATATTTTCTTGAGTGTACATATTTACCGAAATAAATGTAAAAACTTTTTTTCCCAAGATTTTTTGTCAAGTGCCTAACTTGTGTCATATATGAATATTTAAGAAAAATCAAAAGAATACAAAAATGTAAAGAAAAATTAAAAGAATTAATTGATCCACTTTTCTATTCTTTTAATTTTTTGCTCTTTTTGAATATATCTTTAACAAAATAAATTTAAAATTTAATTTTTTTTAATATGTAATTTTAAATAAGCTGTAAGATAGAATAAGTAATAAAAATTAATTAAAAACATTTAACCCTGTTGGTCTATTTTTTAAATCCAACTCAAATTTTTTCCCTCCCCTCACCTTCCTTTCTCTCCCAGCATACCAAACAGGCCTTGTAGCTTCCAAAGAGTACATATGAGTGAGCGATGCTTTTACTTTTTGCATCAGTGGTCATTCCAATAGTTTCTCTTTTACTTTTTTTTTAATTATTTTCAATTATACATTGCTTTCTACGAAGGAGAGACGAAGTCAAGAGTGGTGGTTGTGGAGGAAGTATCGACCGTGTCTGCGATGTAACTCGGGTCAATTAGAGGGAAATAAGGGGGAAAGATGGAATAAAAGAAGGTGAAAGATAAACCTTGTGGAGCCAATTGGATTAGACTAATTTTCTTTTTTGTAAAAAAAGGATTAGCATTTCACATCATTCCATTTTTGGGCTGATTAGAGTAAAAGCTACTTTTCCAACGTAATTTATAGTCTATAGTTAAACATATGAAAAAATTTATTTCGACTTATGTGAATATACTTTTCTAACGTAGTAAGCAAAGCTTTTAACTATCTATACCTATTCCACCAATCAAAAGGTTCCGTAAGCTAAACTCCAACTCCACAGTTCTTAATATCACAGTTAGACTACCGATTTGAATGTGTTAAAAAATTAGTTAAATTAGTTCGTTGTAGCAAATAAGAGTTGATTTTCTAAAATATCCCATTTTCATTGTGACTAGCCTTGTAAATTTGGGAGGTAAAGGATTGGAATCTTATATCTAATATCAAATTCAATTTCAACCAACTCCTATATTAAGGATATAATTGGAGCCGGTATCATATTGAGGTCAAGCTAAAGTAAGAGGGTTAGCCTTTGGAAGAAGGTACTCTTGTCTCATTGAAAGGGTTAATACAATCTTTGGGTCCTTAAATTTATCTTCATAGTATTGCAAGTGTGGATCTGAATTTGTGATAATTTTTTAGCCCCAAATCAATAGGCTTGGAAGCACAATTCTCTTAAATTAGTTTATGGCTTGTCTTACCATTGAGTATTGGGTTTAGTGGAATGTGGTAATCTCCCACAATATAGCGAACTATAAAAAGAGATGCAAGAGATTTGAATTCATGTTGCAAGAGATGTCCACATTTAGTGTTTGACAATACCTATAAAAAGATGCTATCATCTTCCCTTTCATTTTTATAACCAGCAGTTCAATTTTACATGCTTCGTATTTGCTCTTTGATAGAATTGTTATCCAATGTTAAATTATAAAAATATTTTATATATGACTAAATCTGAATAATTCAAATGTTGATTTTATGGTTAGAAAATGAAGGAGGAGGGAAAAGGATGGGAAGGGAAAAAGGATCTAATTCCCTCTCATGTTAATTATTAGTTTTGTATGATTGTACTAGATATATTGACTATTGGAGAGTAAAGTTAATTAATTTCTTTTTTTGCTAAGTGTAGGTATTCTCCTATCAGAAGTAATAATCTTTAAGGTATTATGAGATGTTAAATATATATCCGTTAGTTCCTTTGATACCAACTGATAATGATTATTTGTCAAAATCACTATGTTTGACGAAGATACGAGTGGAGAGTGGCTATTTGTAGTGCTGATAAACCTTGCTGTGTAAGTACAAGAAATGAGCTAACTCCTACGGTGCAGTGGCGACAACCCTAGGTCGGTCTCTTGGTATCCGACTCTTTAGAAAGTCCAATTAATGCATGTGTGCCACAATTTAGTCAAGGATGTGGGGGTATAATTCATTTTAGCTATTTCCTAATCATTCTAATGCTTATGTTTATAATTCTTTCATTACTACAACAAAACTTTTTACATCCATTTTTAGTTTTTCTTTGCATCCCTTTTGAAGAGAACATATCTATTTATGTGTAAGTGACATAAAAAGTGTTCATCTCTACGTCCGTTTTGGAACGAATGTGAAAAAAATTACTTGGTACGCCCGTTTTTTTATAAAAAAAAAATATAGGATGGAAGAGGGAATGGAATGGGATTTAATAGTGATATGACTTCCCTTGAAATGATTACCTAACCGTCCTAGCCTCTAGATGATATTGGAGTCCATCATTGGGCAAGTTAACTAATGTATACAAATTACCATTCAGATTCACCACTACAACATGCTTATCTTAAAATCTTCAACCAAAGGAATGAAATAAGGTAATCATGTGATTATTTAAACACTTGTCTGAGATGAGTTTGCGAAGGTCTTGTAAGTTCTTTCTTTGCTTCCTTCTCTTTTTTTAATACATCATAATACAAGGGGAACTTGCCATATATTTATTTTCCCTTCTTGTTTGCTCTTTGGCTCCCTTCTTGTTTGCGTTTCCAATGACGGCCGGCAAGAGAAAATAATAAATCCAAAGCACCACACACACACACAATACATCTTTGTTTCTTGCCACGCGCACATATATCACATTAATTTTAACACACAAGATATGCGACACGCTCTCTTATTCATCAAGTGAGCTTGTAGCCAGTCAAGAAGCACATAGAATTTCGTAAGAATTGATGCTCAATTTTGTTTTGGAACCCACGCAATGGAGTCTTGAAAAAGGAAGTGGCATATGGGAACACTGCCCGGTTTCAATTTTAGCATTTGGAAGGCCAAATGGTTTGGGTTCCACTGTGACGTGTCTCTGTGACACACACTCACAGCTTTCACTTTACTCCCATCAGCCCCCACCAACGACACTATATAGGCCACTGTCTTCTTTATCTTGTGGCAGTAAAACACAGCGTACGCATAGCTCAACTTGTGGCATACCACTAGATTTGCTTCTTCCACCTTCTTCACTTTAGGCGTTATTCTGTATTCTTTTTGCTTCTTTGTCTCCTCCTCCTTCTTCTTCATCAACTCCGTAGAGAAAGCTTCCACATGTATCCCAAGCTTCAGAATGGTAAAATCAAGCATGGATTCTAATGACGTGGCACAGTACTTGTCCTCTCCTTTGATCCCTGGTTCCTCACACTCTTTAATTGTACTCTTCATAACCTTAGCTTCTGTTGAGCCAGGCTTCACGGAAAATTTGTTGAATATTTCAGCCATCTGTCAATCAAGAGAATCATAAATACATGAATTATTTTTGTATAATTATAAAATATTACTTGTTCAGAGACGTACTTTGGTTGAAGAAAAGGGATGGATTTGACGACTTGACGAGGCAAGAAGTATGTCTGGTTGGAGGTTTTCTCGAAGGGAAACTTCATTTTGTGACCAAACTTCAAAGCCTTTTCCAAGAAGAAGAGATCTGATGTGTTAGGATTATCTTGGAGCTCGGTCTTAGAGCAGTTAGGAGCACAACCATAACGAAAGTTCTTATGTGGAGGATTGTATTCTGTCGCACTGTGGAAGATGGAGACGTCACCTGACTTGTCATCAAGAACGAAATATTAATTAGCACTTAAAGAAACTGACTCAGAGTACATTGTTTGTGATGTGATGTACGAATGAAGAGTTCTACATACAATACTAACCAGGTGGTGGGTGAAGTAGATTGGCAATAGATTTAGGCATGAGAGTCGTAGGGGGAAGCTTGGACTTCCAGTAAAGCTCAGGAGTTAAGGAAGCAAGCGTTGGCCCCACTGCTGCAAGCCACTGCAATATGATATATAAAATGCAGATACCTATTCGTTTTATACCATGAGAACAACAACGATTATTAGTAGGGTTAGAATCTTCATTTTTGAAGAAGCTGTCTGCTAAAGCTGCATATAACATGTCCATCATAACAAAAAGGAACTGATCAGAGGAAGTCTACTAGAGCTAGGGGAGAGTGCCAAGGATTCTTGCTTTGGGAGATGTGGATCCTTGATCCCAATTAAAGTAATACACACACCCACTAGCTTATACTATCATATACGAATATTTTATGGAAAAAACGAAAGAATGAAAAAACATCTGAAGAATAAAAAGATTTACACAAGAGACTAATGAAATATATAAAAGATAAAAGATTAGCTAAAAACATAGGGGCGGCGTGTTAGGAAGAATTGAACTTAATGGAATGGAATTAAAGGGAAAATGATGATTTAAAAATAAAGAAGAGAAATAAAAATATCAAATATCCAAAGTATCCCTTCTGAAGAATGAAACGATTTGCACAAGAGACTAATGAAATATATAAAAGATAAAAGATTGGCTAAAAACATAGGGGCCACGTGTTAGGAAGAATTGACCTTGATGGAATGGAATGGAATGGAATGAAAGGGAAAATGATGATTTAAAAATAA
The DNA here is from genome assembly GCA_025593235.1 of Vachellia pachyceras. NCBI lineage: Eukaryota > Viridiplantae > Streptophyta > Magnoliopsida > Fabales > Fabaceae > Vachellia > Vachellia pachyceras. The sequence goes on from JANTPZ010132265.1 coordinate 13,008, forward strand.
AGAAGAGAAATAAAAATATCAAAATGCAAAATATCCCTTCTGAAAAAAAAAAGATGCCTCCTTCTCCCCCATCTTCATCCTTACCATCGCCAACAGCATTCATTCAAAACACTCTTCAATAAAAGAGAAACAAAAAGGAATTCAGATCAACATCCACACATTCATATCCACATATTAGGGATGGGAAGTCCAACCTGCCTAACCTGGTGGGTTCGCCAGCCCGCCTATCCAGCAGGTTGAGCCCGCCCCCCAGTCCATCATTTTATTTTTTATTTTTTAAAATATACATATTATATATTGTTTATCTTTTTCATTTCAATATTTTTATAAAGGAAAAAGTAATATTAAACTCTATTTTTATGAAATTATTGAAAATTTATTGATGAGATTGGAAAGAGAATTATGTAAATATGCTACATCATAAAAAAACTAAATAAAAAGGAAAAATGAAATTTATTTTATTTTTTTAAAAAAATAAAAACTGACAGGCTACGGGTTGCAGTTTTGCAACCTGTTGGGATGGCCGCAGAATGGCTCGCATTCCCATCCCCACCACATATGACAACAAATAAAGCAATCACAATCAAAATTTTTCAAAAGTAAAACATAATGAAGGGAAGAGAGGAGGATGTCTATCAATCAAGAATTTACTTCATAACCTACTTTCAAAGCCGACGATCTCTTGCAGACATTAGAAGCCTAATAACACATTGAAAGAGCAAAATAATGAAAGAAGCTTTACAAGTTTTGAGAAAATAAATATTTAAGATGGATGCTCAAACAAAAAATGCAGAGACATACCCAACAATACTTTTCATCATGGTAGAAGTGCAAGAGCTTTCAAATGACCAAGTGGCCTTCAAATGGAATTACAAAAGGCCTATTAAATGTCCAAATTGTTGAAGACTAGGGGCCACGTAGGAATTTTTTAGGAAAGAAAGTCAAATCCCATTGATGTGTGAGGGAACAAATTTTCCATTCAACACGGGAAAATCTTTAGCAGTAGGAAGATGCCGTTGTCTATTTTCCATTGGCATATTTTCATTCCCCCAAACGGGTCCATAGAGGAAACTGCACGGAAATTAAGTTTTCAATGAGAAGAACTTTTTGCAAAGGATAATCCTTTCACTGTAGTTCTAATCAAAATAAACACATAATTAACTATCCGTTTACATTATGAATCCTTGTAGTTGGTGGAATTTGTATTGATCTATTATTACTATTACAATCTATCCCTTTACTTTACGGACCCTTATAGTTGGTGGAGTTGGAATTGACAGTAAATAAATAAATAATCGAATGATGTGAAACGCATGGAAACGGGGCAATAATTACCATGAATTTATTTGGTACCTAATAAAAATCTTGTCAAAAAGCGATAATTACCATGAATTAATTAGCCGCCGCCACCAAACACCAATAACCCAACAAAGTAAGGTCAACTCTTCCTTTGCCCGTTTTTCAATTTTGGAAAACATAAATTTATTGCTATGGGCTCCACATGAAGCATGCCAGTCAAGCCTCCTTCTCGTTTCTTATGTCAAAAATAGGCCATAATTAAAAAAACTTTTGAAGAATTAAACCTTTTTATAAATTTTCTTAATCCCTATAATAACATTTCATATCATTTCCTCAATTTTTATGGACCCATAAATAATTTTAATAATTATTTTCTCTTTTATTTTCTTAAATTCTCACATAAAAATAGACTTCTTTTTGCCAATAATTCATATTTGAGGAATTTAATTGGAATGTTGAAGAATGCACCTAACCCACCTAAATTTGAAATAATAAAAAAATTTAACTGTCTATATCAATTTTGACATTGAAGTGTAAATTTGACGTTGTAATAATCAGGGGTTGGTGTAAATTTGACACTAAAGTTTTTTAGGAACACTGATGCACCAGAAAATTTAAAATTGAGTAATATTACCTCTAATAAATAAAAATTGTAATGTTCTATATCAATTTTATAACGATTAACGTTAGGTTTTTTAAGGATTGAATAAACATTGTTATATTTTAAAACTTCTCAAAGTAACGTTACTCTTATAAAAGCATTCAAGGCAATATTATTGTTAAGAAAATACTCCTTGCACGGCTTAACCCATAATTAAAATTTATCCTTCAGCAATGTCATCTTCAATGTAGTGAGTGACATGATAGATGTACTAGGAGTGCAATATTTTTCTTCCCAATATATTACTAAATTACGAGAAATGATGATTATATAAAATTAATTAACAACTTAGATTTGTATATGCATATAATTAGTATTTTTTATCACTAGACATTTTATTTAAAAATAACACTTGATATTTGACATGTATATAGCTTTAAGTATTTTTTATTTACATAGGGATTTAAATTTGTTTCTTTCTTCTTTTTCAATAATCCAAGTATATGTAATCCCAGTTCCCTTCTATAATAGGTTGATCAGATCATCTACATATCCTACTCACATAAGACTTTGTAATTTCTGATTATCTTTAATATCATTTTGCTTTATAAAAAGGTATTTTTAAATTTAAAGGAAGGAATGGATCATTCTATTTATAAAATCGAATATTATTATTCCTTTAATTTCTCACGGACTCTATAGCGGCCACGATGGGGCAGAATTCCCTTATCAACTTCTCTCTCCTTCGACCCCTCTCTTCATGGCACCTATTGATAGGAATTCAGATGGTATATATCAATTCGAGTAGATATCTTGTTTAAAATTCAATTATCAAGAGATGCATATGGAAGAAAGCAATTAAGTCTTTTTTTGTTTTTATTTTTTATACAATTTTATTATTTAAAAAGGGTATCATCTTGTATTTAGTGGATTATTAGGAAGATTTGATCGATCTTTTAGATATTTTGAATCATCTTTAAGATCTTTAGAATGTATTAGTAGTTATCTTTTAGAATATTATTGTATATATATATGAGTACCAATTAGAGATCTCAATAGGGCTGAGCAAGCAACCAGAAACCCTGTGGACCCGCCTAGGCCTGGTGTGCAATTTGCCCATTTGGGCCCGCCCGAAAAAGCAGCCCCGTAACGGGCGGGCTGGAGCCCTGTGAAACTAGAAATGATGTAGATGGAAAGAATGACAGCTCTACTTTGGGCTTCAAAAGCTCTAGTAAACACAAGAAACCAGATGGGACACGGGCAAGGGCTCGAGCTGCCCGTGCCCGCCCGTTTATTTTTTTTATTTTTATTATCCATTTTATTATAATATATTTAATTCTTTTGCTTTACTATCATTCAATTTCCCTTTGGTTTAGTGGTAAAGGATCAAAACATGACCTCCCCTCACCTAGTTTGATTCCCCATCCCCACAAATTAACACACAATTTTTAAAGTGTATCTTCGACTCTTTCAGACCCCCACCACACAGGACTCCTTTTGCCTCTTCTCTTCTCTCATCTGGCGACCTCTCTCATCTGCCTCTTCATTCTTCAACATGTTCTCTTCTCTTTTCTTCTACCACTTTGATCTCTCGCTCACTCTGTTTTAGTCTTCTGAATCGTTCTTCTTTGCGTTCGTGCTCTACCTCTCCTCAATCCTTCTAGTTTTCGTCGGTCGTTCTCGATCGCGATGTCCATTTCTATTTCTTGAAGGTCAGTTCGCAACTAGATTGTAAGCAGTGTGACTTCATGAGATCATCGATTCCAATGCTCGCCGATGCTCATCGATTCTAATGCTCGTCTCTTTCCTGATGCTCATCGATTTCCAGCCCTAAGACCAGATCAATGACCCTGGTTCTCCGATGCTCGCCGATTACTGCGACGATTCCCATCATGAGGTCGTCGATTATGTCCCCAACCTTCCCAATGTATGGTGCCAGTGGAATAGATCTGTGGAGAGTAGGAATAGATCTATGATTTTCCTTCGTCGATTCCGTCCATGATGCTCGTCTCCTTCCAAAAATCATCGTGAGAAATGAGAAAGGAAGCGGGAAAGAGACGAGCTAATGGTCCAGACATGAGAAAGCATTTCAAATTCATTATGCCTTAATCGCATCTTCAAATCAAACTTACTGGTCCAGAAATGAGAAAGCAAGTCCAGCCTAGAAGCAACCAAATCGATTCACCTTAAAAGCAAAAAAAAAAAAGATAAACGGGCAGCCCGTGTAACCCACTGGGTTGCATGCTGCCCGTTTAATATGGGCCCAAACGGGTTCATCGCGTAACCATAAACGGGCAGGGCATAGGCTGACCATCGGGTCAGCTCGTCCTACCCATTGCTTTCCCCTAGATCTCAAGGATATTATTTAATATCAATATCTTTGATTTAATTTAAGTAGATGGCATCACATTATTATATCTTTTTAAATATTTTGAATCATATTAGGTTCAGTAGGTTTCCTTATTTAAGGAGTAAGTTGTATTCAGTTATTTCAAGTTTAATGAGACCTTTTCGTCGACAAGTTTTAACTTGTGGTTTTGTATTCAGATAGAATACAGTTGGGTCATAAGAGAGTGATAAACTCTTGTGGAACATTTTATAGTTAAAGATCTAGAGACAAGTTCTTCTAGAGTTTTAGCTAATCAGTGGGTTGCAAAAGTTTGATTATATTTTGTGGAGCCTTTTACAGCTAAGGATTTAGAGACAAATTCCTTTAAGGTTTTTCCTGATCAAATCCTCAATCTATGTAGTTCTTCTGCATCACCTATAGTCCCTTCTTCAGATTCACCTATAGTCCCTACCTCTTCTATTTAGTGTTTTCTGGGTCTGGTTTTGGCCGCTGGTTGCTTTCGATTATTTGGTTCGTGAGGTTTGGTAACTTTCCATCCAAGGTTGATAACCGTTTGTTGTTCTGTGTTCGTTTCTGGAACTAGTTCTATTACAGATTAGTTGTTGTCCATTTGTTGACTGTATGTTTTTCACCTTTTCTCTGTTTTCTATTTGATGTTCAGAGGTTGCTTTCCGTTGTTGGTTCTGTTGCCATTGTTGACTGGTTCTATTGTTGCAACGGAGAATGTGTTACTGTCCCGTAACGTTTTTGGTCCTTGTTTTCTAATTTTGTTTATTCCTTACTGCAGTTCGGTCCTATTTGTTGGATATTGTGTGGTATTTTTGCTGTTGTTGTTTTAATTTCTTCTCATGGCTAAATCTAAAGCTAGTGGTACTCTTGATGTCATTCCGGTTAGGATTAGGATTACCGGTCATAAGTTGAATTGGACTAACTATCTGGATTGGAGCAAAACCATTCGTATGTACTTGCTGGGTATTGCAAAGGAGAGTCACTTGACTGAGGCACCTCTAACAGATGCGTCTAAGCTTACTTCAGCTAGAGGGGATGCTCACTTGTTCTTACAGATTAGGAATTCTATTGAGAGTACTATACCTCCTTTTATTAGCCATTGTAACACGGTTAAAGAAATTATGGATTATTTGGAGCTTATATAATCTGGTAAAGGGAATATATATATATCACTCGCATTCATGAGGTATGTAAAGGATTTTGTCGTGCTGAACAAGGAGACCAGCCTTTACAAACCTTCTTCATGGATTTTAAGCGTATGCATGAGGAATTAAAGATGTTGATGCGTACTGATGTTGATATTATGACGTAGGTGGATAACATGGAAAAACTGGCTATTTTGAGCTTTCTTACTGCTCTTCATCCTAAATATGATACAATTCAATCTCAAATCTTGCCTAATTATGAACTTCCTACTCTTCATTATGTCTATTATCGTGTGTTGCGAGCTAACAGCTTGTCTCAACCTACTCCTAATCCACATGCTAGTGCCTTCGTTGGTGGAAGTGGGGAGTCTGCTAAAAGAAATCCAAGGGAACCTAGGCCACGGACTACCAACTAGCCCCTTAGTGGCATTGTCTGCTTCTATTGTAAGGAACCAGGTCACACGAAGCATTATTGTCGCAAGTTACATAATAAACAGTCCCGGTCTGGTTTTTCCCATATGGTTATGACTTCTGATGATGTTACGTCGCCTCCTAGTGCTCTTGCTATAGGTAGAGTTGATTCTTAACATGCTACTTCTTCCTTGAAGTAGATCATCGATTTTGGTGCCACTAATCATATGACAGGTTACCATCATCTCTTCTCATCATTTATGTCGTATGCCCACCCTTCTTCAATCACTATTGCTAATGGTTCGTATTCTCGTGTTTTTGGATCTGGTACTATTAAGGTCACCCCCTTGATCTTGCCTTTTATCTCCTTCCCCCAGTCAACTTACTCGCCAAATAAATTGTTTTATCTCACTTTTTCCTAACCATTATTTGATACAAGATCTCACGATAAGGCGAATTATTAGTAGGAGTTATGAATCTGGAGGACATTATTTCCTTGATGATCAGGTGTCGCGTTCAGTTGCTTGTTCTGGTGGTGCATCTCCCTTTGAAGTTCATTGTCGTTTGGGTCATTTGTCTTTGTCATCATTAAAGAAAATTTATCCTCAGTTTAGCCACTTATCATCCTTAGATTGTGATTCATGTTAATTTGCCAAACTTCATCGTGTCCCTTTAGCATCTAAAGTTAACAAATGGGCTATTCCCCCTTTAAGTTAGTCCATTCTGATGTTTGGGGTCCTTATCCTATTAACTCTAAAACTAGTTTTAAGTACTTTGTTACCTTTGTGGATGATTTTTCTCGAACAACTTGGCTTTACATAATGAAATCTCATTCTCACTTGATCTCTCATTTTTGAAATTTTTGTCTTGAAATTAATACTCAATTTGTTGTTTCTATCCAAACATTACGAAGTGATAATGCTAAAGAATATTTTTCAGCACAATTTCAAAACTATATGCTTCAACATGACATACTTCATCAGTCTTCCTCTGCCGATACACTTACCCCAAAATGGTGTTACTGTAAGAAAGAACCGCCATTTATTAAAAGTTGCTTGAGCTCTCATGTTTCAAATGCATGTCCCTAAATCATTTTGGGTGGACGCTGTATCCACTGCTTGTTTTTTGATCAATCATATACCTTTTCCGTTCTTCATGGTGTTACCCCTTACACCACATTGTTTCCAACTAAGTCATCGTTTCCCATTGCTCCTAAAATTTTTGGGTGTGTTTGTTTTGTTCGGGATGTTCGTCCTTTAGTCTCTAAACTAGATCCTAAGTCCCTTAAATGCGTCTTTCTTGAATATTCGAGGGTTCAAAAAGGGTATCATTGTTTCTCTCTTGATCTTTGTCGATACCTTGTGTCTATGGATGTCACCTTTCATGAGTCTACTATGTTCTTCCCATCCGTCTCTTCACCTATCACTACCCAGGGCAATGATCTTGATGATCTCTTAGTGTATCAAGTCTTACCACCACCAAATCTAGCTCCAGTTCCGGCATCAGTTGAACCACCAGTGGTTTATGTCTATCACAGATGACTTAAGGAAGGTAGTATAAACTCTCCAATGCATGGCCCCCAGTCTCCACTACATCGTCGGATCTAACACAATACCCTGTCAATCCTACTTCTGACTCTGTTCCAAATCCAGTTGTTGTACCTAAGCCAATTTCTGATTCAACCTATTTGCCATTGCTCTTTGCAAAGTTAAACATGCCTACACCTATCCCATCTCCTCTCATGTTTCTTATAATACTCTGTCTCTTGTGTCCTACTCTTTTTTTTTGCCTCTTTGGATTCCATCTCCATCCCTACAACTCTTCATCAAGCCTTAGCTCATCTAAGTTGGCTTACTGCTATGGAGGAAGAGATTATGGCCCTTGATCAAGCTAGTACTTGGTCTCTGGTTGGTTTATCAATGGGAAAGAAGGCTATTGGATGTAAGTGGGTATTCACAGTTAAGACAAAGGCTGATGGTACTATAGAACGGCTCAAGGCTCGTCTTGTTGCGAAAGGGTATGCTCAGACACATAGCATTGACTACTCTAAGACTTTCTCCCTGGTGGCAAAACTCTCTTATGTTCACCTTTTCATATCTATGACTGCTACTTATGATTGGGAACTTCACCAGCTTGAATGGTGACCTGCATGAAGAGCTATATATGAAGCAACCGCCAGGTTTTGTCGCTCAAGGGGAGAATGGGAAGGTATGCCGACTTTAGCGATCTCTATATGGTTTAAAGCAAAGTTTGTGAGCTTGGTTTGATAGGTTTAGCTCTGTTGTTCAAAAGTTTAGCATGAATCAGAGCATGTGTGACTATTCTATTTTTTACCAACGGACGAATGTTGGTGTTATTTTATTAGTTGTAGATGTCGATGATATAGTAATCACAGGTGACAATATCTCTGGCATTTTGATACTCAAAACCTTCCTCAATTCTCATTTTTAGATGAAGGATTTGGGACCCTTGAAGTATTTTCTGGGAATAGAGGTTATGAGAAGTAAGAAAGGGATTCTCTTGACACAGAGAAAATATGTCCTTGATTTGTTGGAAGAAATAGGAAAACTCGGAGCTACACCAAGCAGTGTTCCTATGATTCCAAACCGATTTCTTGATATAGATGGCACAGTACCTTTTGAGACACTACCGAAAGATATAAGGAACAAACTTGATCTTGAGAAGATCAAGTGTTTTGGGAATCTTGAAAGATACTGGAGGCTGGTTGGTAAGTTGAATTATCTTACAGTAACTCGTCATGATATCAGTTTTGTGGTTAGTGTCCTTAGTCAATTCATGATAGCACCAACTGTAGCTCAATAGGAAGCCCTGGAGCATGTTTTGCACTATCTAAAAGGGCACCTGGTCGTCGTATACTTTATATTGATCATGTTCATTCTGAAATTGAAAGTTTTTGTGATGCTAATTACAGCGGATCAAAAGCTACTTTATATGAGATTGTGTCTTTGTAGGTGGAAATCTAGTTTCTTGGAAGAGTAAGAAACAAGATGTGGTGTCACAATCGAGCGCGAAAGATGAATATCGAACTATGGCATAATCAACTCAAGAGATTGTATGGATTTATCAATTGATGAAGGAGGTTGGTTTTAGTGCGTCATTACAAGCAAAGTTATGGTGTGATAACAAAGCTGCCTTGCACATAACCTCAAATTCTATTTCATAAACGAACAAAATATATCGAGATTGATTGTCACTTTGTTCTAGACAAGGTCAGAGAGAACTTCATTTCTACAAGACATGTGTGGTCTAGTGATCAATTAGGTGACTTTTTGATTAAGGCCCTCACTGGGATACGGGTTGACTATCTTTGTAACAAATTGGGATTGATCAATATCTATGCTCCAACTTGAAGGGGAGTGTTGAGATATGATTGAGATATATTAGGAAAGGGTATCCCTCACAATCAGAAATTAGAATTAGGATTATGATTGTATATATTTAATTATAATAATGAGTCATTAATGAGAATGCTCCTCTTTGATGTATACATATCCCTCACGGGTAATTCAATAGTAGTGAATTTTACGGTGTATCATCTTACATTAAATATTAGTATTAAAAATATGATATATTAAAACTAAAAATATGAAATATTTTTAAATACTTTTAAAGTAAAATTATACTATGAAATATTTTAGGATAATAGATGTATTTGAAAAAATAATTCAGAGTGTCAAATAAATTGAACCATAAAATTTTTTAGGATATTAGGCGTATTTGGAAAAATATCTTAGAGTAGTGCAATAATTTTAACCGTACATAATTAATAGGGTTAAAGCAAAAAAAATGATTAAAAATTAAACATCCTTTTAAGTGCCTCACATTATATCAAGCTACCCAACAAAATTTTATTTCATAGATGGAAGAGAATATTCTTTCGGAAGATAGTGCGCCACAAAGTAATTGAAAAACGTTTGCAAAATAACGAATGTGAGGAATCATAGCGAAAGTTGGGGTGAGAGAATAAATGTGGTAACGGTGATGAGATAAGTGCGTCTTACATGAAGTAGTACATCCTAATTTTATAGCCCGTCTGTAAGTCTATTCGAGAATAGCTTTTACATAGTTCGAGGTAAAATATAGGTTTTTGAGAATAGATTTTGAAATAATAGCGGATTCCAAGACAAAACCTAGGCTTTGAAAGGTGAATATGTTTGGGAAGTTATTGGCTTTTACAGAGTTCAATACAAAAGATAAGTAGAAAAGAGGAAAGAGAAAGAAAAAAAAGGAGGAAAGAGAAAATTTATTATGGGAGAGTGTAATTTAACAAGAAAATAGTTTTTTCAAAACCTAGGTTTCAAACCTAGATTTTGTTACAAAACTTAGATTTTGGAAAAAAATGTGAGTACTCGGACAAAACATAAATTTTATAGGTTTTACCATAAAACATATGTTTCTAGAATAGGAGCCAAACGTGCTCTTAATATAAGAGCAATTTCAAAAATTATATTTTTTTAAAAAGATAAAATCTTTTATATTGCCTTTTAAATTTATAATTTTTCTCTGAATTATCCCTATTGATTATGCATATTAAAGGGATCCCCACCAGTAGATAGTTTCAATACAAATGATTAAAGATGCTAAATTTTAAACATTTGTTACATATAACCATCCATAAAATGGGTTATTTAGCTATTCTATTAAAGAATGTAGTATTATACTCAAGGTTCTTTGTAATGTTTTTTAGATATAGTCTTGTTTATAGGTAGACAATGTCAACACATTTGATTAAGCCGATATTACTCTTTTACCTGTTGAACCAAGTGCTTGTTTGGGAAACCCCAAAATCACTTAAAAGTACTTCAAACAATTTGTGATAAAACTTTTTAAAATCACTTAAAATAAACTCAACTAAATACTCCTATGTGTTCGGTGGTAATTAGCTCTTCCTTTTTGAATTTGATAAAAAAATCTATTAAAAGGTAAAAATTACAGGAAAGGGAGATTACTTTGTGGTCGCAGGAAAGGTAAAAATTGACTTATGCAAGTTACCTGGGAAGTCACAGTAATCCCCAAACAAAAAAAGAACAGCAAAAAAGAGATCCTTAAATGCCTATATATAAACTCGGTTCGCAGGTGAAGAAAGCAAGGAAGATTGAAGAAAAGTAAGGAAGCAAATAGTGAAAAATGGGATGCTCAGTGAGAGAACAAGTGTGGTGGGTGTTGTCTGTTATTATAATAGTATTATTAGGGTTTAATGGAGCAAGTGAGGGATGCTTAAAAGAGGAGAGAGAAGCTCTTCTGAAACTCAAAGAAGCTTTCAATTACCCAAATGGCTCTTCTCTTCCTTCTTGGAACAACCTTAACCGTTCTGATTGCTGTAGCTGGGAGGGAATCAGCTGTGACAGCTCCACACAGAGAGTCATAAGCCTTCTTCTGGATTATGTAAGAGATCAAGAGTTGGAAAGCTTCAAGTGGTCGCTGAATGCTTCTTATTTTCTCCCTTTCCATCAGCTCCAAGAATTGGAATTGTCTGGAAATTACTTGTCAGGTCTCTTCAATCTCTTCTCCCCACTATTTTACTATGACTTGTAATTCATATACATATTCAGAACAAAGACACAGCATCACGCAAACACTGCTGTTTTTTTAACTCTGATATAATTGAAATGAGAGATTATCAAATGTCCTTAACACGCATGTGAACACTGAATATGTTTCATTTTGCCTGACTAGTTCGAATCGAATTAGCACACATTAGTTGTTTTATTAATAAAATTAAATATTTAATGAAATATTATATCACACCTATATTATATATTTGTCTGTGTGCGCATTTGCCCAACTCATACATGAAGTCTAATATAATGCAAAATAACTAGTTTTATAATATAACAAAGGGCAAACATAACTTTGAATCATTGCTATTGTGGGCCAATATTAAATTATAACTTTGAATTATTGTTAGTGTGGGCCAATCTTTTACGGCATGTTACATCAAGAGGTTGATTATATTAATGATATGATTTTTGTTTATAATTCTTCCCTTATGATGATATTTTTGTTATCATTGTAGCAGGGCTGTATGGCGAAATTAGTTTGGGCAACTTGCAAACTTTGTATCTGGAAAATAATCAGCTCACGGAAATCCCTTTCTATGGTGCTTAAATTTTATTTTCCAAGTTCTGTTAGATTCCGTATCATGTGCTTTCTAGGGTTTTTGGAAAAACCAATTGTATTTTAAAAATCTTTGAATAATACGCTGTTTTTACTTGATGTACAACGGTATCATTGTTTTTTGAAATTAAGGCCTTGTTTTATTTTAAAAACCTTAGATGTTATTAAGGCCTTGTTTGATTAAAATGACAATATGTTTTTAAAAATAAAAAGAACAACTTTATCATTTTTTGAAAAAAATTTCTGTGTGGACAATAAGCGAAGATTTACCACACCTTCCTTATAGGCGCTTAACGGTTAGAACAATTATATATTTTTCTCAAATGCATTTTTTTTAAGAAGTCAATCTTCAAACAGATTTCCCCCTTTTTTCTCCCCAAAATTTCTTCTCAAAGACAGTTTGATAAAACTAATGTAGAAAAAAAATTAAACAAGGCCTAAATCATTTAGTATCTGATCAATGAATTTTGAAATCAATTTAGTAATATATAGCTGTATAGCAGCACCAAGCCACCAAATATAACTTCTAATGTAAGGACAATAGCTTAGTATACACCTGTTTACTTCTTCGTGATCATTTTTTTTCCATTTTCTATTTCTTATCTTACAGATGGCCATCCTCATTCAAATATGTCTCTCATATCTCTACGCTCTTTGCGGGCTGTGTCCCTTAATAACAATAGCCTAAAAGGCTCACTACCACAGCAAGGTATTATATATACTAATTGCTTTAATTTGTTTGGTATGTAAATATAATAATTTATTGTATGAATATTATACCTCTAAGATTAGAATATATATATATATATAGATGAGTTATTTAATCTACAATCTTTATAATTTACTTCATTTAGAGCTTTCTTTAAAGCATATAATACAGATCTGCGGTAAGGTTTTGATTTTGATGGATATACTAATAGCTTATTATTACTATAGTTATCACAAAACTTGACTTGTCTTAAAACCTTTATGTTGAAATATGTTAGATTTAGACAAAGCGATAAACAAGGAAAAATATATCTATTGAGATTTAAATGATTTCATAAAAAAAATTCAATTTCTTTGTTGATCTCTCATCCTGATGGTTATATATACTCTCCTTTTATCTATATTAAAGAAGCAAACTTTCGGCATTAAAGACATCCTATAGGGAGAAATACTTGCATACTTCTTAGAATGACTTGTCATCCATGGTCCCTGCAATGAAAATGTTCCAATTACCTTTTATTGTGGGTCCCACAATTATATATTATAATGGGTATAAGGAGAGACAAATAATCAAGATAAATTGATGGGATGAGATATACAAGAAAGGACAATTAAAATATTTTAATTGGAGAGATTATGGATGTCATGGCACTCCAATAGCATCCAATGCTTTAAAATGTTGTCAATATCAAAGTTAAAGCTTTCGCTTAAAGTTTTTCATTTTATTTCTCCAAAACCAACTTAATAAAAAAACAATGCATATGTTAATTGCAGGAGGCTTACGCAATTTGAAGAATCTGGAAATACTGTCTCTTGGCCAGAACATGCTTGAGGGATTCATTCCTCCGTGCCTCAATAATTTGACATCTCTCCGTGAACTAGATCTTCAAGACAATGGTTTTGAAGGAACCTTCCCTTCCTCACTCATTCATTCTCTCAAGTCCCTCAGATTCATTGCTTTAAATGAAAACCATTTCACTGGCATAGCATCACTTTCTTTGATTGCCAACCACACCAACCTTCAGGTCTTCTCAATTTCTTGCATTAATAATCGGAATCTCAAGATTGAAACTGAAAAAACTCAATTTCTCCCTTCCTTCCAGTTAAAGATTTTCAGCGTTGTTGGATGCACCATGAATGAAGCAAGTAATCACAGACTACCCTCTTTTCTTCTTCATCAATATGATTTGAGAGTTCTAGAAATTTCCTATTTGAACATTTCAGGAAGCTTCCCAAGCTGGCTTTTGGCAAACAACACAAAATTAGTTTCTCTTTATGTCGAGCACAACCTCTTGACCGGTCCCTTTTCTCTGAACTCCACCTCAAAATTACTTGATATACAATATTTTGATGCTTCCTCTAACCCTATTAATGACGAAATCCCTCCTCATATTGGATATGTTTTCCCCAACATGCTTCTTCTAAACATGTCTTCGACTTTTTTACGAGGTGGATTTCCAGCTTCACTCAATGACATGAGGCAGTTGAACTCGATAGACTTGTCCAATAACAATTTGTCTGGCTACTTGCCCCAAGAATTTGGGAAGGGTAGCAATGACTTGAGGTTTCTAAAGTTGTCAAACAATAACTTAAGTGGTCCATGCTTACCGGAAGGTTCAAATTTCACACATTTGCTATCTGTGGATCTAAGCAGAAACAACTTCAAAGGAAACATACCACATGGGATTATTAAGAGTTCAGAATTAAGAATGTTGGAGTTAAGTGTAAACCAACTAGACGGTGAAATACCTAGCTGGATTGGAAGCTTGAAGCATTTGGCTTACCTCGTTTTATTCCAAAACTCAATGGTAGGTCCAATACCAAAAGGCTTTTGCAACTTAACTGAGCTCAAATATCTAGACCTTTCGCAAAATAGATTCAATGGCACTATGCCAAGCTGCCTAAATATGCCATCACTGATGGGCTTGCATTTACGAAGTAATGATTTTACAGGACCCATACATTCTGTTTTAGCCAAATCTCCCTTGTTATTAACTTTGGATTTGACAAAGAATAGATTTTCAGGTCAAATTCCAAGGTGGTTCAAGTCAATGTTGAATTTAAGGGTCTTCCTCCTAAAGGGAAACAAACTCAAGGGTCCCATTCCTATGGATATGTGTAAGCTTAAGAACATAAGCATATTGGATCTTTCACAAAACAAACTTTCTGGAAGGATACCATATTGCTTAAATAACATAACATTTAGAAGCAAAGATGAGATGGGTCCAATCACACTAGGAAAATATTTTGTCCCTTGGACTGAAAGAGCTCCGTTATTTGACGTCAATCACACAACTGGGGAGCTTTTTCAAGGTGAATATGAAATAAGGTTTTCAGAGTACAAGGAACAAGAAGTGAACTTCATGTCAAAAAGCAGGTATGAATCATATGGAGGAAATATATTAGATTTCATGTCTGGCCTAGATCTCTCGGATAATCAGTTGATAGGTGAAATCCCTTTACAAATTGGATATATAGCCACTATCCATACACTAAATTTGTCAAACAACCTTTTGACAGGGCCTATTCCTGTAACATTTTCCGACCTTACACAGATAGAGAGTTTAGATCTTTCATACAACAAATTGGCAGGACATATTCCGTCCCAGCTGACACAGTTGTATTCTTTGTCTGTCTTCTCTGTGGCTCACAATAATTTATCTGGTACAACACCTGACATGAAAAATCAATTTGGAACTTTTGACTCAAGTTGTTACGAAGGGAATCCTTTTCTTTGTGGTCCACCACTACAGCATAAGTGTTCATCTATTTATAAATCAGTAGGGAAAAACATATATCATTCAGGAAAAAATGGCTTCCGAGATGCCTTCGTATGGAGTTTTGCAGGAGCGTTTGGGGTCTTCTTTCTTGGTGTCATTTCCATTATGTATCTAAACTCTTACTTTACTATATATTGAATGTGAATTATTTGTATGGGTAGAAGTAACAAGGAAGCCTTTTTGTTCATGAGATTTTGACAGTCAGTAACTGATGGTGAACTCTAGAATTACAATTTATCCATGATCTGAATGGAAATTATACTGAAATATCCAACCATTGTAATATGATGTCTCACACACGCGAACACGCTGGGATATCATTGTAATATGATTGCCTTAGGGGTTAAATGCAAGATTTACCAAGAAATGCATTGCAATTCGGATCGTTTCACTTATGGGAACCTTTATTAACTATACCTAACTGACTAAATGCCATGAAATGCAGTGAAATTAAGGGTGTATATATATAGGGGGTTTTCAATGTTAAAATGACAATTTAACCCTTAAGTAAAAATATATAGGATGCCACGTGGAATGTCATGTAAGATGACATATGCCATATATTCATCTATAGTAGTAATTTTCGTTAAAATGATAACAGTGAACTAACGATAAGGGTTTTATGGAAAGAAAATAAGAGATATAGGGGGTTTAATTTAAACCAAATGGCCAAAGTTTAGGGATGTTTCGTATAATTTAGCCAAATTTTAGTGGGGGTAATGTTTAGATTTCTTAAAATGAAGGACTATTTTAACTTTCTTAATTTACGTAATCAAACAGTCTGGGAAGCATAATTTTTTTAATATTTTCAGTAGGTCTTGAACAAAAATTTTCAATCAAGCATAATGTTATTAAAAAAAAAAATCAAAGATAAAGGGCCTTAGAACCAAAAAGAAAATACAGAAAAGGCCTATTGATAAAATCCATTAGCCATTACGTGAGAACTTACTGATAAATCTCAATATTTTATATATTTTTAGTACCTAAATTCAGTCATTTATAACTCATTATTTACTTAATTGGATTTAGTTAATTAATAATTATGTAAAAGGTTAATTATATCATTTTTAGGAGTTTTGAATTATTTTAACTCTTAGATGACTTGGCACCATGGACTTAATGATTATCTATTATATTTTATTATTTTTTTGTGCAGATCAAAAAGAGAAGAAAAGAATGAGGAAGCCCAAATCCCCACTCTCACATATGCACTTGAGCCCCATTATTCCATGCTTCTCTCATTATTCAATTATGGGCCAATTCTCTTTGCTCACAAAAAAAAAAACGCATTTGCCATTTAATACAAACAGCTCCCACAACCATAATCCGATTATTGACCCAAATACAAAGCCACACCTAAAGCATGATTTATTCATTAATTGGGCCGCCTGCACCATTTTATTCACATGCCTCCTGATTCATTCATGGACCGAAGCACTTGACTAGAGAGGCGCACACACGAAGACAAAAAAGAAAAAAGCCGCCTCATAATATCCTTCATTCATTCATTCTTTCTTTGAATTTTAATTTTACTTTCCAATCTCTGTATATGTAGATTGTAATTCTAGATTGCTAAAATTTATGATTTATATATAAGAGGATTATAATCAGTTGATGTAATATGGATTGTGATACTTATATTAGATTGGTACTTTGGATTGTGATTGGACTATATCACCCTTGTTATTCAATTGATTTCCTTTATTATCTTGAAGTCAATTGATTTGCTAGGTTTCTAGGAATTAATTGGAGATAAAGAGGATCTTTTATAATCTAACATGAGCTAAGCACTAAGATATTCCTAATCGATTGATTGAGTCTAGGTTTAGATTATTTTTAAAAAAGTTAAGAATATTGATCAGTAAGGATTCTTACTAGTCATTGTACTTAGTTAAAAGAAGAACTTAATATTTAAATTGAACAATGAGGGTTAGTGGATTCAATCACCTTATAGAATTTAAATTCATTCTTCTAGTTTAATTAGATAAAAAAAATACTCTTGATACTTCTTTGTTAATTTGTTATTTACATTATATTACTGAATAATTAAATATAGGCTCCATGTAGAGATCGACCTAGTTTAATTGATATATATTGTATTTAGCTTAGTTTTATTTGGAAACCCATGACATGCTTATCACTTACACATCTTGGATATTGAGGTGAAATGTCGCACAAAAAAATTTGAGGTGAAATGGGAAGGAAAAACGTTGGGCTAATGAATAGTAGGCAATGGCCCAACATGGATGTTCTATAAAATAAAGTCAGAATCTGACTGAGCTTTATTTTGATGTTCTAGTAAAAGCTAGTAATAGGAAATAAAAACTAGACATTTAATTGAATCATGTATTAGTTCTCAAATAGCTTGATATGTTTGTTTGTAAGACAAAAATATACTTCCTCCGCTCTTAAATATAAAATTTAGTTTGCAGTGCAATTTACATTATAGATTAGATATTATATTAAAGATTAAAAGTATTACATGTTTGATGAGCCATGTCGTGGGGCAATCAAATAAAAACTAAGCTAAATACAATATGGTAGCACTAACCTAAATCGACCTCTACGTGAAGCCTATATTTAATTCCTAAATAATTTAACATAAATAACAAATTAATCAAGAATTATCATGTGATTTTACAATCTAATTAAACTAAATGAATGAACTTAACTTCTATAAAATAGATGTACTAGGTGATTGAATCCATTAACATTCATTATCCAATTTTAATATTAAGTACTTCTTTTAACTAAGCACAAGGACTAGCAAGAACCCTTACTAATCAATATTCCTAACTTTTTAATTTAATATAAACCTAGACTCAATTAATCAATTAGAAATATCTTAGTACTTAGCTCATATTAGATTTAAAAAATAGCCTCTTTACCTCCAATTAATTCTTAGAAACATAGCAAATGAATTGATTTTAAGAGAATAATACAAGTGTTATAGTCCAATCACAAGCTAAAGTACCAATCTAATACAAGTATCACAATCCATATTACATTAACCGATTATAATCCTCTTATATATAAATCATAAACTCTAAGAACCTAAAATTACAATCCATATATATAGAGATTGGAAAGTAAAATTAAAATTCAAAGAACTCCTCTAGTTGCTAAAGGAGCTAGCTTCTTCGTCGTTGTCGGATGATGCGCTTAACCACTTATGGTTGGAAAATCACCTCCACCGGACAACTGAAATTTCATGGTCATAAGAGGGCGACGCTGTTGGAGGAATGAATGGAACGATGGAGGCGCGCGTGGTTTTATGCAAATAAAAGAAGGGCTAAGAAAATCCAAAAACAAATGCAACCTACTTAAAAAATTGCAAAAAACTAAGAAAAATGAAAACTAAAAAGGCATAACAAATGAACCTCAATCAAGGTTAATTGACACTTATTTACTAAGGAACAAATTCCTTGCTCCCTGGAAACGGCGCTACTTGAAGAAAGGACCATAAGTCACCTTAGGTCTACTTCAAAGATTAACCAAATTAATGTAATATAGTTACAATCCGGGTCGTATTCATTTTGAGGAGTCGAAAAATGAAATTAAATCTTAGTATTAAATGCAAGCAACCTAAACTAAAAAAATAATAATTTGAGGAATTGCTAACTTAATATTATGAATTAAACTGAAATCAAAATACTTCTTTTTAATTTTTTTATATGAAAATGATTAAAATGAATGATGGTAAAAAATAAAAAATGAAACACACGAATAAATAATAATAGTAACCAATCCTCCAACTCAACAACATAGGCAATCATTGCTTCAATAAATACGTGAGTTAAAACAATGGATTAAAAATTATAGTTAAGCTTTGAATCCAACAACCGAGCTACCTTAAATTGCCACAAAATATTTTTCGAAATCCCAACTTACTAATTACAACCAAAATAGCAAAATGGAATTGAGGATGCTAAAAACCAATACTTAATTGTAACTCTTAAATACAAATAAAAGAATTAAAAATAGCAAGAGACAATATGATCCATGATTCCAAGTCACCTTAAAAAAATCTATATTACCTTTGAAGTGGATGCAAATGTCATAATCACAACGTTATAATTGAAATTGAAGTTAGAATCATCTCAGTATCAAATGCTAAATAATAATCCAGCCACAATAACCCCCAAATATAATTAGATCAAACAATACAAATTTTTTCCAATAATTAGAAAAACTATCATAAGACAAGGAATTGTTAAACAATTATTGGATAGGAAAATAAAGTAATCAAAACTCCCCTTTGAAGATTGAAGCTCATGCTATTATTGTTGAATTGGAGAATTACTTAGAGTTAGCCACATTTTCCCGTGAATGGTGCAATAAACGTTTTTTTTAGTGCTGCCATGGAGGAAAACTCAAGATTGAAGATGCAATTGAATAGTGGAAGAAGTAAGGAAAGCGGAGAGTTGGATATGAAAAACTTAAGTGATGAAAAATATGGAAATGGCGAAAGATGCAATGGGTAGAGGAAAGGAGATCGTGTCTCCTTGCGGGAGGATGAAAAATGCGGGAAGAAGAATATCTCTTTTGTTTTTTTGGTGAAAAGAAGAATATCTCTTTGAAGCGATGAGGGTTGTGAAGTTGGTATCTCTTTGATCAGTGGAGATGAATGCTGAAAATGAAGAAATGATGGGTGTGCGTCGTGGTTCTCCCCTACCTCCTCTTTCCTCCTTTTGTTCTTCCAATTTGGTTCTTTTCTTTAGTATCAAGTCAGGTCTTCCTTCGGTGAATGGGTGCTCCCTGGATCCCAGGGTTAGAGACCCAAAAAAAAAAAAAATTTCAGGCCTAAAATGCTGTAGAACGAAATGGGATCTAA
Organism: Vachellia pachyceras; assembly: GCA_025593235.1. NCBI lineage: Eukaryota > Viridiplantae > Streptophyta > Magnoliopsida > Fabales > Fabaceae > Vachellia > Vachellia pachyceras. The sequence goes on from JANTPZ010132265.1 coordinate 33,283, forward strand.
CTGTCATTTTTTAAATTCAGGTCATTCGCTGACATTTTGGAGTTCGGATATGCATTAATTCTGGTCCCTCACTGACATTTCAGAAATTCGGGTCCTTCTATGCCATTAATTTTGTTCCTGAAATGCATTTCTTCATATTTGAATTTATCTTTTAGTTTCAATTTCTTCCAAGGGTACCGACAATGAAAATTAACATTGAGTAGCATCAAATATCCTAAAAATCTATTAATTAATAAAATAATAAAAAGTGCGACCATTTCACCATTAATTGGGTCTAATTTCATGTAATTGCCTTTAATCATAATTAATGAATAAACTCAATGAATGCCCAAAAATAGCATTAAAATCCCTCTATTAATTAACAAATTAACTTGATAAAATATGGTTAGATCACTCTCTTGGGAGGCTCTACATGACACACTCTTCAAAGATATAGAGGATGCTTATGCTTACATGATGTGAGATGTGAGAATGGATGAATATACGGTGTTGAAAGATTATAGGTTCAGATTTTTGGTGGCTAACCCATGCACAGATATTTTCAAAATGAAGGTTTAAACATTGCTTTTAAAGCTGAAGATTGATATAGAACTACTGTTTAATGCTCCCAAGAGCTTTATTATTAATGTTGTTGTTAATGGTTAAACTATGCTTAGTAACTCTATGATGGTTATTGAAATCTTGTTATTGAAGCTAGGAATTTTCATATGTTCAAACGTGGTGCTGACTGAATCTTAAATGAAATGATTTGCACCTATAATATTATAAATATATAATATATAGGGTTGCTATGATTCATAGAAATAATTTTTTAAAAAAATTGGTGGTGCGATGCATAATTTGAAATCTGGAAAATTTTCTAGAATATGGCATTAAGTGGTTTCATACAAGACAAAAGTGTAGAATGTTTAAAGCAAGCGGATGGTAATTAAGTTGTATAGTTACAGTATTATAGATTTTAACAATGGATCATATCTATTAAAGTAAATCATTGGGAGCTGAAAATTTAAAGATATGCCACTGTTTTGATACCTCAAATTTGTAGCAATGCTTCTGAATTGATAAATAGCTAGACACATAAGCCTCCATGATGTACCTGTTAACCATAGAATTTAAAAATATAGACTTGTGTTCTTACGCCTGTTTCGGACAAGCCATTTTGAAAGAGTTGGAATTGTTTTTGACATTGATTTGATGTCCCGTTAGATTTCTAATGCAAAATTGTGTAGGGTTACATGAGAGGAGAATTTCTAAATAAGACGATCAATGTAACACCTCATATTTTCCCCCTATTTTCTCATATTAAATCATTTTAGAATTACTATTGGGCTTTGGATGACTTAAATTGGCTTTTTTAGTGAACTTGAAAATTTTTCTTCTTCTTCAAAAACGCTGTTACTGTTCACTGGCCCGTTTTCTAGATTTCTGACCTAACTTTGAAAATTCATAATTAATTCTAGAAAAATCGAATGGAGTGGTTCCAATTTCTAAATTTAGCTTATTAAGTGATCTATAGGGGAAAAATAATCATTGGTTCCAATCTTTGCCCATTTGAATCAGTTTATTCCGTCAAGTTTGTAGCTCAAATGGTTACTTCCAGTTTTTCCCAGATTTTTCCCTTAACTTTGAAAAATCATATCTCTTAATATACACATCAAAATTTCACAAACTTTATATCATTTTAAAGCTTAGGATGTCTAGTTTCTGACTGGAAATTTTCAGCTGAATTGGAGCCCTTTTTCTATTTTTCATTGCCACATGAAACAGATCCGTTTTCAGGGCCTTTGGAACCCATCTTGACTTGAAAACTTTATTTTTCTTATAAAAGCTTAGGAAACCTCTTTTGACTTGTGGATCCTCTTATTGCATTCTTATCTTGTCTATTTTATTTACATAGTGTTATGCATGCATCCACATACTTTTACCATCATCCATGTAAAAGTTTACTTCACATACCAACAAATGCTTAACTTAAACTTTAAGCATATACACATCTTCCATCATTTCACAAAAATCTACACAATCAAGGATATCATCTTTATTCATCAATAAAATTTTCCTTACCCTTGCTTTAGCTTCCACCTACATGGTTAGTTGGGGGATAATGAGATTTATGCAAATCCCAATAGCAAAACTAACTAATAAAAACATGTGAATGTGCATGTAATGCTTTTCAAGAAGTGTGTATAAGCAAAATACATGTGACGTGTTCAAACATTACATTAACATGCATATGGCCATAGCAATCAAAGTCACATATCATACACATAACACAAACTCATATATCATAAAACAATGCACCATTCACAAGAGTTCATAAAATAGCTTTGAATAGTTAGTAGTCTTGCTACCTTTAGCTTAGCTTAGCATTTTCTTGAACTTTAAAGTTCTCTTGGACCACTTGGAGGTCTCAACTTCCTAAACACCATACAATAATATGCTCATAAATTTCCAGCCACCAACAAGGCAAGAAAACACAAAAACGCAATAATGCTCCCTTTCCACATTTCAAGAACCCTACAAGTTCCAAAACTTGGTTTTATGGCCTCTAATGCTTCTCAAATCCCTTCCTTATTTTTACCCTACACAAAACTTCATTCTAAAGCCATTGGAAGCATTAGAATCATAAAAATCCCACTCCATCTATTTCTTTCAATTTTTTCGAAAAACAAAACAAAAGGGATGGTTTGGAATTTTCAACTTTTCCTTACACATATTCACCTATTCTTGCTTCCAATCCAACATTCAAGCATTATATGACTCAAACAAAACCTTTCCCTTTTCCATCCCAAACTGGACAGCACCCACCTTCAAGCTTTAGGGTTTCAAAAATTCTTACATCAACACAAACAACCAACAACACACACCAAACTACTCTTTACTACTCAAGAAAGGACTTGCAACCTTTTACTACCTCAAAACCCTTCTCTTTTTCATTTTCCAACCTTGAAACGCTAACTTTTCATCTTCAAAGAGAGGGCTTTGATCAAGGAAAACAACCACTAAAGAGGTAGTAGAAGTTGCAAGGAGTAGAGAAATGGAAAGAGATGGTTGTTTGGGTTTGTTTACCTTGAGATTGTGTGAGCTTTCTTCTTCTTCCTATTGAGAGCTTGAAGGTGACGGTTTTGGAGGTTGGAAAGAGAGAAATTCCAGACCATGAGAGAGGAAGAGAGTGACGAAATTTGAGAGGAAATGGAGAGGAAATGGTCACTTAAAAGCCCTCTTGAAAAATGAGTGGTTGTGGTTAACTTGGGGACCAAGTTTGGGAATACTTAATTGAGGTTGTGCCACATGTCCCATTTGAATTTCTTGCTGAAAAGTGACTTTTCAGACTCCCCTAGGCGTCTGGTTGCTGGCTGGGTCTCTGCCCGGTCCA